>CAOKZL010003101.1:0-130820 GCA_948472985.1 Iguana delicatissima
ATGAGCCAGTTGATTAAGGGTAAATTCTTTACCAAACTAGACCTTAAAGAGGCTTTCCACCAAATACGAATGGACCCAGACAGTGAATGGCTAACTACCTTCTCGACACCTCTGGGTAATTACCAATGGACAGTGCTTCCCTTTGGATTACAAGCTGGGCTCGCCGCTTTCCAAATGTTCCTTAACTCAGTTTTGCAAGAATTCTTCTACAATGGTGTTGTGGTTTATCTAGATGACATTTTGATCTACTCAGAAATGCTACCAGATCACACTAAACTTGTTCGCACTGTTTTACAGAGACTTATACATAACAAACTTGTTGTGAAACTCTCTAAATGTGAGTTTCACATGCAAACTTTTTACTATCTAGGGTATCGAGTTTGCAACAATACCCTAAACATGAACCCCTCCAAAACTGATACAATTTTGAACTGGCCAGCCCCTAAAACCAGAAAACAATTACAACAATTCCTTGGCTTTGGCAACTTCTACCACAATTTCATCGATGGGTTCACCACAATTGCATTCCCACTAACTGATCTTTTGAAGAAGGCTCTTGATACCAATGGGAAACATTCCAAACAAATTGCCTGGTCAGATAAATGCCAGGCTGCCTTTGATGTGCTCAAGTGCAAATTCACCTCGGAATCCCTTCTACTGTTCCATGACACTGGAAAAAAAATGTATAATTCAAACCAATGCCTCTGACTTTGCTATGGAAGTAATACTTCTCCAATACAACAACGAAGGACATCTGAAGCCATATACCTTCTCTTCCAAGAAGTTCTCTGATCTCCGGCTTAACTGGCCGATATGGGAAAAAGAAGCCGTGGCCATCCACTTTGCCCTTATCACTTGGAGACATTTCCTTGAAGGTGTGAAAGTGCCATTTCAAGTATGGACTGATCATCCCAACCTAGAGACTCTAAAAACCGCCAGGAAATTAACCCCTAAACAAGCATGATGGGCTGATTTTTTCCAACGCTTTAGATTCAAAATTGTTTTCAAACCAGGAAAAACAAATACTTTAGCTGACCCTCTATCCAGACTACATCGTCATGAATTGCCTACCTATGCTTTGACCCCTAAAGAAAACATTTTTTACACCCAACAGCCTTGGACTATAAGTTACAATGTGCTGTGTAAGAAAGCGTCTGCAGTTCTGTTTCCTCCATGTTGGATTCTACTTTCCAGCAAGCCATAAAGACTGCTTACACATCTGACAACTGGCTGCAAAGCCACCCCAACGCAGTTGCTTGGACTAAAGACTTCGGCTTCATTGGATCTAAATTTTATGTACCTCTAAGTTGCAGAACAGAAATTTTGAAAAGATATCACGACTTCAAACCTGCTGGCCATTTCAGGTTTCTTAAAACATTCTATGCCATCAAAAACTTTTCCATTGGCCAGGACTCACCAAATGCATTCAAGACTACATTAAAAACTGTCCTGACTGCAACACCTGCAAGACCCCTGCCTCAAAACCACACGGACTACTACAGCTGCTTCCTGTACCTTCAGCCCCTTGGAATGTTATTTCTTGGGACTTTATCATGGGTTTCCCCAACTCCTGAGGCAACCATGTCATTTGGGTTGTGACAGACCATTTCTCCAAGCAGTCTCACTTCATTCCCCTTAAAAAAGTCCCCACAGCTGAAAAACTTGTAGACCTTCTCATCAACAACATCTGGAAACTACATGGCCTACCCTCCACCATCATTTCCGACAGAGAACCTATCTTCACATCCAAATTCTGGACTGCACTACTTAAATCCATCAGTATTACCCAGAAACTCAGCAGCAGCCATCATCCCCAGACAGATGGACAAACCGAATGTGTCAATCAAAGAACAAAATATTGTAGGAAAAGTTGGCCTAGGATTAAGAGAAGAAGCATGAGATAATCTTATTGAATTTTGTGAGCCAACCATTTGCTCACTGGAAACAAGTTCTGCATGCAACCAAAGAGATGACTACACACATGAATACCAACAAGGTCCTTTCCATGTGACACACCCAACCTGCCATGGGGATGAGAGAAGGACAGGGACTGGATTACGCTTGTTAGGCCCAAGGTTGGTTTAGCTAAAACTCATCTCAGCACCTGGTACATGCCTTAGCTTGACACAGGAAAGCCCCGTCTCTCTCCCTGGCCTGTTGAGTTGAATGACGTGATGTTTTTCTAACTCTTTGTAGTGACAAAATGCAATGATACTTGAGAACAAAGAGCCTTGCTTCACTGCTGCATGCTTTCGTGAAGCCAGAGTATGTGTGTATGAATACTTGTTTTTCTTTTCCCTTTTTGTTTCTTCTGCTTGCTTACAATAAAACAGCCTTCTTATAGACCAGAACCGAGCGGTCCTTTTCACCTGCTTCATACATTGACCCCAACACAGCACACTCCAGCCAGGGCTCAGGCTGTGTGTACTACAATGTTTATGCATGACACCGTCCCGGACCCATCCTTCTCCCATCCCTAAGCAGCACAATCATGCTGAAAATCATTGATGGGTTTTCTCCATCAATGACCAGCAATTGCACCACCCTCCCACCATACACCCGCATTTACCTTTGCTGCAGAGGTCCTGGAAGTGTAATGACTGTGCTTCCTGCCATAGAGCAGCATGGGACAGTAGCTGGGTGCACTGTGGAAGGAAGAGGCATGGCCATTGTGCTTCCTGGTTCCCTCAGGCAGCTGGTCCAGAGGGGAGGACTCCATTGTGCTCCTTTCCCAGGAGAGCCACTGCTGCCATCGTCACCAGACTCTACCAGGACAAAAGTAGGCTGCAGAAAGGGCCCAAGTGGCCACTATAGGAATCCAATTAACTACAAAATTGGAAGTAGAAGATGAAGACACTACATTCTGTCTACAAAACCAAAACAAGAAGCAGATTATGGTACAGACCATGAATTCCTAATATGAAAATTAGGGTAAAGTTAAAGAAGTACACTAAGTTCTTTATTATAGAATCATAGAATCATAGAAATGTAGAGTTGGAAGAGACCACAAGGGCCATCCAGTCCAATCCCCTGCCATGCAGGAAAACCCTCAAAGCACTCCCGACAAGTGGCCATCCAGCCTCCGCTTAAAAACCTCCAACGAAGGAGACTCCACCACACTCTGTGGCAGCACATTCCACTGCCGGACAGCCCTGACTGTCAGGAAATTCCTCCTGAGGTTCAGGTGGAATCTCCCCTCCTGCAGTTTGCATCCATTGCTCCTTGTCCTGGTCTCAAGAGCAGGAGAAAACAAGCCCACTCCCTCCTCGACATGACATCCCTTCAAATATTTAAACATGGCTATCATGTCCCCTCTCAAACTTCTCTTCTGCAGACTAAACATACCCAGCTCTCTAAGTCTGTCCTCATAGGGCATGGCTTCCAGGCCCCTAACCATTTTTGGTTGCCCTCCTCTGGACCTGCTCCAGCTTATCCATATCCTTCTTGAATTGGGGTGCCCAGAACTGGACACAGGATTCAAGATGAGGTCTAACCAATGCAGAATAAAGTGGTACCAATACCTCCCTCGATCTAAACACCATACTCCTATTGATGCAACCAAGAATTGCGTTGGCTTTCTTGGCTGCCGCATCACACTGCTGACTCATGTTCAGCTTGTGGTCTATGAAGACTCCTAGATCCCTTTCACACGTACTGTTAGCCAGCCACGTGTCCCCCATCCTATATTTCTGCATACCATTTTTTCTGCCTAAGTGTAGGACCTTACATTTCTCTCTGTTGAAATTCATTTTGTTAGCCTTGGCCCAGCTCTCCAATCTGTCCAGGTCCTTTTGAATTTTGATCCTGTCATCAGGGGTATTAGCAACCCCTCCCAATTTGGTGTCATCTGCAAATTTGATCAGCGTGCCCTCTGTTCCTTCATCCAAGTCATTAATGAAGATATTGAACAGCACCGGGCCCAGGACAGAACCCTGTGGCACCCTGCTAGTCACTTCTCTCCAGGATGAGAATCTGCCATTGGTGACCACCCTTTGGGTATGGTCAGTCAGCCAGTTACAAATCCACCTGACAGTAGCCATGTCCAGTCCACATCTTACTAGCTTCTTTGCAAGAATGTCGTGGGGAACTTTGTCAAAGGCCTTACTGAAATCAAGATATACTATGTCCACAGCATTCCCTTCATCTATCAAGCAAGTAACTCTATCATAAAAAGAGATAAGATTAGTCTGGCATGACCTATTTTTGAGAAATCCATGTTGACTTTTCGTAATTACGGCATTGTTTTCTAAGTAATTAGAAACTGACTGTTTGATGATCCGCTCCAGGATCTTTCCAGGTACTAATGTCAGGCTGACTGGGCGATAATTATTTAGGTCCTCTTTTTTCCCTTCTTGAAGATGGGGACAACATTTGCCCTCCTCCAGTCTGCCGGAACTTCTCCTGTCCACCAAGAGTTTTCAAAGATTATAGCAAGAGGTTCCGCAATGACC
The DNA here is from genome assembly GCA_948472985.1 of Iguana delicatissima. NCBI lineage: Eukaryota > Metazoa > Chordata > Lepidosauria > Squamata > Iguanidae > Iguana > Iguana delicatissima. Next base: position 4,452 of record CAOKZL010003101.1, read on the forward strand.
TCTGCTAGTTCTTTTAAAATCCTAGGATGCAATTCATCTGGCCCTGGAGACTTGAATTCATCCAGTGTGGCCAGGTATTCCTGTACTACCTCTCTATCTATTCTGTGCTGCATTTCCCCCACTTCCTCACCTGCTCCCCAACCGCCAGGTTGCGTGTTTTTATCCTTTTGGGAAAAAACTGAGGCGAAGAAGGTGTTGAGGAGTTCTGCCTTTTCTCTTCCTCCTGTTATTAATTCACCATCTTCCTTGCGCAGTGACCCTATCGTCTCCTTCTTTTTCCTTTTGCTGCGGACGTATTTAAAAAAGCCCTTTTTATTGTTTTTAATGTCTCTGGCCAGCCTAAGTTTGTTCTGTGCTTTCGCCTTTCTGACCTTCTCCCTACATCTCCTGGCTACTTGCTTATAATCTTCTTTGGTGATTTCCCCCTTCTTCCATTTCCTGTACATGTTTTTCTTAATACTTAGCTCAGCTGAGAGCTCTTTAGTCAACCATTCCGGTTTGTTCAGATGTCTTCCATTTTTCCTCCTTAATGGCACAGTTTTAGCCTGTGCCTTCAGTACCTCCCTTTTAAAGAACTCCCATGCATCCTGAACTCCTTTCTCATTGACTATTCTTGACCACGGGATTTCAGCCTGCAGCTCCTACAGTTTACAGAAGGAGCCAAAACAAGATTATGCCAAAACAAAGGATGTAGAACATCTCTGTAGAATTTAAAGACCATGTAAAGAATAGATTTGCACTACTAAGCCTAATTGACAGGGAACCAGAAGAACTCTGGACTGAATCCAGGGACATTGTCAGTGAAGAATATAAAAAGACATTGTCTGTAGCAAAAAGAAAGAAAAGTCTCATTGGATGTCAGATCGAATACTTCAGATAATTAAAATATAATTTTATTAAAGTTTCAGGAAATAAAACAGACAATTATCTCTGCAATGTTTACATGCAATGTTACTTCTTCTTCCTTTCCTTTCTGGATTACAGTTATTAATATTTCCTCTATTTGTTATACCACGTATCGCAATAAAATGTTAATAATTAAACTTAATTCATTAGTTTCTGCTATATTTCTCTACTTTACTTGTTACATGATATTTCTATGATTATTCCCCTGTATTGTAATTGATATCATGAATTATGCATTGCCTTCTGTCTACAGCCAACCTAAATCCGTAACAATCTTCCACTCTTTATTAATGTCTTCATCTGATTTCCCTTTTAATCTTTGTGTGAGAATATCCGCATTTCTATTTTCCATAAAAGTTGTCCACCACTGTTCAATGGTAGGTATAGTTTCATATTTCCAAAGTCGTGCATACTCAATACGGGCCGTTGTCACTGTGTATAGTATTATTCTCCAATATTTCTTCACTGACGTTCCATCTAATATATGTGTCATGTTTAGCAAGTAGAGTTCAGGTATCATCCCAAATTGAATCTTCAAAATTGAACATACTTTCTTATGTATTTCTTTCCAGTATTTTTCTGCTTTGGGATATGACCACCACATATGAAATAGTGTACCAGAACTCTCTTGACATTTCCAACATTGCCCTGTACCCATCTTATAAATTGTCTTTAATTTTTCTGGTGTCATGTAACATCTATGAAATAGTTTGTAATAATTTTTTTTTAGATTTTGAGCAGTGGTAAATTTCTGTGTTTGTTGCCAACTCTGTTGCCACCATTCTAACTGTATTGGATGTCTGACATTTTGTGCCCATTGTATCATCGCCGCTTTAACTGTCTCCTCCTCACATTCTTGGTGTAAAATTTCTTGATATAAATGTGCTAATAAATGTGGTGGATTTTCTTTTAGCAATCGCAATAATTGGGTTTGCTCCTTTTGTTGTATTTCATAAGTTTGTACATCCATTTGAAATCTTTCCTTTAACTGTCTGTAGGGAAACCAGCTTAATTTTATTCCTTCAATTTCCAATTTCTCTCTTGATTTCATCTTCATACCACAATCTTCTGTCGTTTCTAGTAAGTCTTCATATCATAGCCATTTGTCTGTACTGTCCATCTTCCAAAGAAAGCTTCTTGTGGGGGAGACCAAGTTGGGTAACTGCCTTATGTTTTCTTATATTCGCTCCATATTTTAAGTACGATTTCCGTACAAAATGATGCGTAAAGTCTTTATCTATTGCTGCTTTTCCATAGAACATGTAGGCGTGCCATCACATTCTTAAGTCAGCTTTTATATTTATTTATATATTTATATACAATGCCCAATGATTGAATCAGATGATCAAATCGTAAAGTAGGCAAACAGAAATTAATTTCCCTTTAACAGTCCCAAATCCCCCCTCCCAGATGTGTTTTTCTAGCCTTCACAGCCTTCTCTCATATCACAGCACCTGAAGCCTCAAATACCAGCTACATACTTTACTTTATTATTATAATGCTTTAGCCATAGGCCATTTGCATACATGTCACCAGAATCTGTGATAAAAGTACAAATAAAGCATTAAAATATTATAGTAGATCATACATTAAAAGCATATAAAATACAGTAGGTGACTAGTACAGTAAAATATGGACATATAGAGTTATAAAATATATAAGATATAAAAACTATATAATCATAAAATATATTAGGGTGGACATTAGTGCTAAGATTAGTAAAATCAATAAAAATCAATAAAAATCATCCCCAGCACAGTCAACTGCCATATCCTTGATGAGACTGGCCCTGATTTTCATAGCTGCAAGGGCATAAAGAAGACCTTACGGGTTACCGCAGAGTCGGTGTCGGACAGCGGGTAAAAAATCTTTCGGATGTGGTATTTGCACGTAAAGAAGACAAATAGCCCCAAGAACTTTGTTCTTGGTTCATCATACAAAGAACAAGAAAACAGATAGTGTGGCAGGTCCTCTATTTCTGGGGCCCTGCAAATACATGTACGAAGGGCCAATGGAATGTGCAAATATCTGCCATTGATCATGGCTGTGGGCATAGTTTGGAATCGGAGGGCTGTAGAAGCCTGGCGAAGGTTTCGATATGTAAGTTTCGTCAGGTACACAGCCCTTTGGAGATCAAATTTAAATAGTTTGTACCATTTGGAAAATTTAGAGTGGTTGATGTCCTGTCTGTCCAATTGAACACCGTAATCAAAAAAATAATTGCGAAGTTTCTCTTTTGAGTTCAGGTTAGGTAAATTGTCACCAAGGGTAGGGTACAGTTTCAATAATCTATCGTAACCTGCACTCCAGGTTTTACAATATGTTAACTGTTCAAGACAAAGCTTGGGGAAGACTCTGACACAGGAGTCTTTTATAGTTCTCCAGTAATTAAACAAAACAAAATGAACACACGATTTGATCGAGGGTAGACCAACCTCAGCTCGGACCAGTGCCGCAGGGCTGCCGGGTGGGAGTCTAATAATTTTTAGAAAAGCATTTTGGATGGTTTCCAGTTTGGCTAACAAGGAACTATCCCATCCCCAAACTGCAGCGCTGTACAGAATCTGGGCTATAACTTTACTCTGGAAAATTTTGAGGGCTGGGACAATCTGATGACCCCCTGTGGTGTTATAGAATCTAAGGATTGCTCCAGTGGATCTCAGAGCAGATGCTCTAATACCTTCAATGTGGGGCTTCCAGGAAAGATTTTGAATTTTGAAAATGAATTCCTAGGTACTTAAATTCCTGGCATTGCTCAATTTGATGACCATTAATAGACCATTTAAAGGAAGAGTGCCTTTTACCAAATACCATCACCTTTGTTTTAGTATAATTGATATTCAACATTTCATTGGAACAATGTACATTGAGCTTAGCCAGCAACCCTTTCAAACCTATACGGGTCAAAGAAATTAAAACCGTATCATCAGCATATAGAAGGATAGAAACCTTCTTTGACCCTAGAGAGGGGGGGAAAAATTCTGATCCAGATAATGCTGGAATTATATCATTCCGGTATAAGTTGAAAAGTGCTGGTGCCAATAAACAGCCCTGTTTGACTCCCCTATTGGTGGGAATTGGATCAGTTAGCGAGCCGAGATGCCCACTCTTATTCTGGCTGATGTATTAGAATAAAGTTCCTTAATAATAAAAAGTAGGCGATTGTCTACATTGGTGGTAGTCAGTTTATGCCACAGCAAGTTTCTATCAATTGAATCAAAAGCTGCTGCTAAGTCAACAAAGGCAACAAATAGGTGTTTGGTTGGCCCAGAATTCCTTGTTGGGCTAAGAAATAGAGAGTCAGGTAGTGGTCGATGGTACTCTGTCCTCTCCTAAAGCCAGCCTGCTCAGGATAAATGATGTGATTAGTAGATTCCCAGTCCTCTAATTTATTTAACAGAAGTTTGCTGTATAACTTGGAGTCAATGTCCAAAAGACTAATTGGTCAATAGTTGCTAGGGTCTTGCTTGTCACCCTTCTTATAAATGGGGACAACTATACTCTGTTTCCAACCTTCTGGCATCCTGCCTGTACTGTTAATTTGTGTAAATACCTTAGCCAGTATTGGCACCCACCACTCTGAGAAGTGTTTGAATATTTCTGGGGGCATCATATTTTCTCCCGGGGCCTTGTTCAGGGCGAGTGATGCAATCAGTTCCTTTATCTCGGCTGCTGATACTGGTGGCCAACATGGTAGTTCGTTGAATTTAGTAACCAGGGTGTATTGGCAACCTGAGGATGTTGCTCCATAAAGCCTATTATAGTGGTTAAACCACTGAGATGATGCAATATGTCCGACAATTACCGGTCTAACTGTACGTATACCGAAAGAAATGACGTCCCAGAACAACTTCTCATTCTTTTCCGTTACGGCTTGGGCTAATTGTTTCCATTGTGTTCTAATATATGTATCTTTTTTTTGCTTTAAAAGTGCCTTATAAGATCTTCTCATAGAGGCTAGGGTGCCGGGAGCGACAGCCTCCTTATTTCTAGCTGCTTGGCGTGAGCACGCCATTAGTGCTTTCCAGGCGGCTTTACATTCAGAGTCGAACCATCTATTTTGTACAGTTCTGTTGGGATTGAAATGCTTATCACTGACCAAATTAGTCTGAGATTCAAGATGATAGTATGGTAGACAAGTAGGCTGTCTGAGTCTGAATGCAAAATGGCCTGGCAAAGAGATTTAAAAGTGAGACTTGCAAATAAATGGGAGACTGAGGCCCCAAGGTTGGTTGACCATCGTATTCTCCTTTCCCCTATGTACATCCCGTTTATATTCATATTTTGAGACGACTGAGGAAGATGAGATGATTCGAGGTGGAGTTGCAATAGGAGAGGAAAATGATCGCTCTCGACCCTGCAGTCAACTTCAAAACTGTGGATGTTAGAAAGCAGATTAGGGGGAGACTGCTATATAATCTATTGTGCTGGCTCCCCTATTAGTAATATAGGTGTAAGTACCCAGTGTTGTATCACATTGGGATCCATTAAGGCATTGCAAATGATGCAGAGACAGAACTTCTAAAAGTCTCAGGCCTGGCTTATTTATACAAGTATCTTGAGATACCCTAGTGGGTGGTGTAGCTTGAAAATGTTGTCCAAAATAAAAAGACACCACCTGTTTTGGGCCAGTCCCAATTCTAGCATTAAAATCTCCACAGAGCAAAAGCCTTATGGGGGAATACTTATCCTCTAAAGCAGTAAGGATTTCAGATAGGCTATCCCAGATACTGTTGGAACCTACATTTTTTGATAGACTGGGTGGGAAATAAACATTTATACAAATGAGGGAGCCACTATTTTTACTCTTAATAAGAAGTACCTGTATATAATGCGGCAGGAAATAGCCAGTGTTTCAAATTCAGCTTGCAAGTCCACTGAGATAAGTATGGTAAGGCCACCATTGCCACGACCTTTACTACTTGTTTTAATGGCTGGAACAGAAAATGCTTGGAATCCATAGAGTGTTGGTGGGTTAGTTTCAGTAGCCCATGTTTCCTGTAGACAAATAATTTTAAATTTTTGTAGGTAGGTCGCAAAGTCTGCATCATAAAATTTATTTGCCCAGCCTGTGACATTCCAAGAGAGTAACTGTAGTTGTCAGACTGGTATTGCAGAATTTGTATCTTCGCAAATATCCAAAGATTCAATTTGGACAGGGGTTTTTTGTATTGGAAGCTCTTGAGTGGAGCAAGTATATTATTAGCCCTCATAGATTCCAGGGATAGTGGAGATTTAGATTAGTAGTGGGGATTTGATCTGAGCCGGGGCTTTCTGTATGGGAAGCTCTTTAAACAGAACAGGTATGTTATTAGTCCTCTTTGGTTTCGACGGTTGAAGAGGCATAGTGGTTATCAACACATCCTCGTACATGGCTAATAATTCATCAGTGGAGTCCCCAGCATGATCATTCTCCACTTGGGTAGGTTCGTTTGTGGATACTATGTCTACCAATGGTTCAGCTAGGTCCTTAATAGTAAATAACATGGTCTTGAGGTCCTCCAGCCTACAGGCAATATCTTTTTGTTCATCATTAGAGATTAATTCCCTTAGGTCTATATGCTGCTTCTTGGCCTCAGATGTTTTAACTGTACCAAGCTGTGGAACCATGTTGAAGGATGTTTCTGTGGGGACTGGCAGACCAGAACTCCTTTCCTCCTTAGGCGTTCCACTGTTATGCTTGATGGTAATTAAGGGGGTAATGACTGTATCTCGAAAGACGCACATTGGTGTTATTCGGAAGCTAGACAAAATTTTCAACAGCATGGAAGGAATTATGGGCTGCTCAAATGAGACCATGATTCTCGAGTGTGTTGCTATACAGGGGAGCCATTCTACAGCAACCAAATCAACGCAGTGAGGATGTATATGCAACAGCTGACTCAGGGAGTGTTTGGTAGCTTTGAATGACCCCCATCTACCATTGTTTATTCTATTAGAGGCAATCTGTAGCATGATTTGCTTTGCTTGCAGAATCCTATTGCAGATTCCCTTCCCCAGGGCCTCTACCGCTGCTACTGAGTAGCCCCCGTGATTCATTGTAATGTTTTCACTATACCTCAAGTTTTCCTCTTTTTTTAATCTTATATTGTTACCTTGAACTGGTCTCCCCTCCCGAGCTGCAAATCTCTGCATGAAGGTATCGAAGGAGTGCTTGACCAAGTGGGGTTCTTTAACAATTAATTCTAGTCGTTTGTAAATTGAAATGACAGTATGAGCTGTTAAAAGGCACTGTTTTGTTATAAAGTCTGGAGGGTAGGATTGTTGCTTGGTATATTGTTTCTTTCCATGAGTAGACAAGTGTTTGGGGACTGCTTCATCTACCCCATTAGCTACTGGGGACATCCCTACCTGGTACGAGTCCGATACAGACTCATTATCTGTGTCTAAGGCTGAAAAACAGTTGGCAGTAGGAACTGCAAACGCTATGTTTGTGTTAGAGTTTGAATTACTCACAGTTTCCTCACAGATAAGCAGCTCGCCAATCTTCAGCTGTTTAGAGGCCTTGTCATGTTTTGCTGCCCCAGGACTTGATCTGGCTCATTTTTTATTTCCCATTTGAAGATTGTTACTGGCGACTTTCAGGTTTTTTTTTAGCAGGCCTCCCTCATAAAATTTCCAGGAAAGATAAGAAATACCAGCTACACATTCAAACCGCTTTCTGCGTAGGAGGGGGTCTTCCAGTTCTCAAACCTGTCTTCGAAGACAAAACAAGTGAGGAAGGTCGACTTCAGTCTGATTCTACAGCCAATTGTCCCTGCTATTGTCTGTTTTCAAGCTCATCAAAGTCCATTAAAATCCATTTAGAAATAGAAAGATCAAGTGAGACAAAAAATCCAATAGTGAAATAGCAAGTTCAAAGTTCTATCAGTTCGTAAAAGACTCCTTAAAAAACAGATCGTAGTCCAAATCGTAGTCCAAAGTCTATAAGGGTTGTTCCATCTATTATACAATGAAATAATCAATAAAATAATCCAGTAAACAACTGAAGAAATAGAATCCGATACACAATGGAAAAAAAAGTCACTCAGTCACTAAAAGTCTTGAGTTCATTTCCATTGCTGTTGATTTTTAATCAGTTCCCGGTGGCAGTTTTAAATAGTCATATCCAGTCACAACTGCAGCAAAAGTACTAAGCATTGATTCCAATCCGCTTTAAATCCCCAGAAACAGCCTCAGATATCATTTTAAATATCAATTTTAAAAACACAAAAAGGAATCCTTCAGTCTGAGTGAAATATTTAAAAAAGAGCCAGAATAAAACAGCAGTCCTGCAATCACACCATTTTTACATCTCCATACATGAATTTAAAAGTTTGCCACCCCCACAAATAAGTCACTTGAAAGAAAAAAGGAGAGATATCTTCTTCAACTTCTTATCTTTAAAAACAAAATCCTGCCCAGATTCCAATGTCCATAACAAAACCTCAATTAAATCTGTAATATTATCCTCCAAAAAAAGGGAAATTGAAGGCAGTACACTCACCAACTTGACTGTCTCTTTAAGAAATCCACCATTTTTCTCCAGCTTACCTCAGGGTCTTTTCAAGCCTCTTACTATCTTTGAAGCAGGTACGTTATTCTTATGATCTTACGTGTTTGTAATCCAGATCGGGCTTTTCTTGTAGTCTCTTATTGAATTCTTCGTTTAAAAGTCATTGTCAGCGCTTGTGCCGCTATCACATAGAATCATAGAATCATAGAAATGTAGAGTTGGAAGAGACCACAAGGGCCATCCAGTCCAACCCCCTGCCCTGCCATGCAGGAAAACCCTCAAAGCACTCCCAACAAGTGGCCATCCAGCCTCTGCTTAAAAACCTCCAACGAAGGAGACTCCACCACACTCTGTGGCAGCACATTCCACTGCCGGACAGCCCTGACTGTCAGGAAATTCCTCCTGAGGTTCAGGCGGAATCTCCCCTCCTGCAGCTTGCATCCATTGCTCCTTGTCCTGGTCTCAAGAGCAGGAGAAAACAAGCCCACTCCCTCCTCGACATGACATCCCTTCAAATATTTAAACATGGCTATCATGTCCCCTCTCAACCTTCTCTTCTGCAGACTAAACATACCCAGCTCTCTAAGTCTGTCCTCATAGGGCATGGCTTCCAGGCCCCTCACCATTTTGGTTGCCCTCCTCTGGACCTGCTCCAGCTTATCCATATCCTTCTTGAATTGGGGTGCCCAGAACTGGACACAGTATTCAAGATGAGGTCTAACCAATGCAGAATAAAGTGGTATCAATACCTCCCTCGATCTAGACACCATACTCCTATTGATGCAACCAAGAATTGCGTTGGCCTTCTTGGCTGCCGCATCACACTGCTGACTCATGTTCAGCTTGTGGTCTATGAAGACTCCTAGATCCCTTTCACACGTACTGTTAGCCAGCCACGTGTCCCCCATCCTATATTTCTGCATACCATTTTTTCTGCCTAAGTGTAGGACCTTACATTTCTCTCTGTTGAAATTCATTTTGTTAGCCTTGGCCCAGCTCTCCAATCTGTCCAGGTCCTTTTGAATTTTGATCCTATCATCAGGTGTATTAGCAACCCCTCCCAATTTGGTGTCATCTGCAAATTTGATCAGCGTGCCCTCTATTCCTTCATCCAAGTCATTAATGAAGATATTGAACAGCACCGGGCCCAGGACAGAACCCTGTGGCACCCCGCTAGTCACTTCTCTCCAGGATGAGAATCTGCCATTGGTGACCACCCTTTGGGTACGGTCAGTCAACCAGTTACAAATCCACCTGACAGTAGCCCTGTCCAGTCCACATCTTACTAGCTTCTTTGCAAGAATGTCGTGGGGAACTTTGTCAAAGGCCTTACTGAAATCAAGATATACTATGTCCACCGCATTCCCTTCATCTATCAAGCAAGTAACTCTATCATAAAAAGAGATAAGATTAGTCTGGCATGACCTATTTTTGAGAAATCCATGTTGACTTTTCGTAATTACGGCATTGTTTTCTAAGTAATTAGAAACTGACTGTTTGATGATCCGCTCCAGGATCTTTCCAGGTACTGATGTCAGGTTGACTGGGCGATAATTATTTAGGTCCTCTTTTTTCCCTTCTTGAAGATGGGGACAACATTTGCCCTCCTCCAGTCTGCTGGAACTTCTCCGGTCCGCCAAGAGTTTTCAAAGATTATAGCAAGAGGTTCCGCAATGACCTCTGCTAGTTCTTTTAAAATCCTAGGATGCAATTCATCTGGCCCTGGAGACTTGAATCCATCCAGTGTGGCCAGGTATTCTTGTACTACCTCTCTATCTATTCTGTGCTGCATTTCCCCCACTTCCTCACCTGCTCCCCAACCGCCAGGTTGCGTGTTTTTATCCTTTTGGGAAAAAACTGAGGCGAAGAAGGTGTTGAGGAGTTCTGCCTTTTTCTTCCTCCTGTTATTAATTCACCATCTTCCTTGCGCAGTGACCCTATCATCTCCTCCTTTTTCCTTTTGCTACGGACGTATTTAAAAAAGCCCTTTTTATTGTTTTTAATGTCTCTGGCCAGCCTAAGTTTGTTCTGTGCTTTCGCCTTTCTGACCTTCTCCCTACATCTCCTGGCTACTTGCTTATAATCTTCTTTGGTGATTTCCCCCTTCTTCCATTTCCTGTACATGTTTTTCTTAATACTTAGCTCAGCTGAGAGCTCTTTAGTCAACCATTCCGGTTTGTTCAGATGCCTTCCATTTTTCCTCCTTAATGGCACAGTTTTAGCCTGTGCCTTCAGTACCTCCCTTTTTAAAAAACTCCCATGCAACCTGAACTCCTTTCTCATTGACTATTCTTGACCACGGGATTTCAGCCAGCAGCTCCTTCAGTTTACAGAAGTCTGCTTTTTTAAAATCTAAGACGAATGCCTGGCTACACTTGTCTTCTCTTACCCACTGAATGCCAAATTCTAATAGGGCTTGGTCACTCTCTCCTAAAGATCCAACCAGTTCTACGTCATTAACAAGGTCTTCCCTGTTGGTCAGGATCAGATCCAGAATATTTGATCCCCTTGTCGCCTCTTCCACCTTCTGGACCATGAAATTGTCTGCAAGACAAGCAAGAAACTTGCTGGACCTTGCCGCCTTTGCAGAGTTTGACTGCCAACATATATCCGGGTAGTTGAAATCTCCCATTATTACTGTATCTCTCCTTTTTGAATGTGCAGTCATTTGGTCTACGAAAGCGCCATCGAGGTCCTCAGTCTGGCTTGGAGGTCTGTAGTAAACCCCCACTATAATATCCCTATTGTTTCTCGCTCCCTTAATTCTTACCCAGATGCTCTCGACCTGGCTTCCGGTGTTCAAGTCATGGATCTCTTCACAGGTGAAAACAGCCTTGACATATAAGGCTACTCCTCCTCCTTTCTTATTTGGTCTATTTCTACAAAATAGGCTATACCCCTCTATTCCTACATTCCTATTGTGAGACTCATCCCACCAGGTCTCAGTGATGCCTATCAAATCATATTTATTTTGTTGTACTAGGAGTTCAAATTCATCTTGTTTGTTTCCCATACTCCGTGCATTAGTGTAGAGACACTTAAGTCCCCGTGCCCTTCCTGCAAGTCCCATAGCATTGTTTCCACCCCTCCCACGATTGGATGCTATTCCTACTTGGCCAATATCATTTGGGCCTTTTTCCCCTGCACTTGCCGAGTCCTTGTCCTGAATAATCTTGTCTCCCTCCCCAGTTGTACTCAGTTTAAAGCCCTCCTAATCCTCCTTGTGAGACTGTTTGCAAAAACGTTCCTGCCAAGTTTCGTGAGGTGCAGCCCATCCTTTGCCAGAAGCCCATGTTCCTGGAATTTCAAGCCATGATCCAAAAAGCCAAACTGTTGGCGGCGGCAAAATGTGCGGAGCCAGCTGTTGACCTCTACTATTGTCCTTTCCCTTCGTGCACCATATCCTTGAACAGGGAGGATTGATGAAATGACCACCTGCACACCAAGGTCCTTAAGCTTTCTCCCCATATGCTCGCAGTCCTTTGTGATGTGATGAAAGCTGCGCTTCACCGTGTCGTTGGTTCTAACGTGAACCAAAACGAGGGGCTTACGGTCAGTGGACTTGACCAGCCTGGCTAGCCTCTCTGTTACGTGGTTTATCCTGGCCCCAGGAAGACAACAGACCTCTCGATTGAGCTTGTCCGGTTTGCAAACTGCCGGTTTGGTTCCTCTGAGCAAGGAGTCCCCAACCACCAGAACTCGCCTCCTCTGAGGCCTGTCCGGGGTTCTTCGACAAGCAGATTCTTCCAGGATTGCCTGGGCATTGTGTTGAGGCCGGGAGTGCTGGTCTTCCCGATGTTGGATGCTGTCCTGTTGGTGTTCAAGTTTCAGTTGCCGAAGTTGGATTCCTTCTTGCTGATGTTGTGTTCCCTCCTTCTGGTGTTCCTCATCATTCACAGCACCAAGAACGTTGAAACGATTCTGTAGTTTGAGAGTCTCTGTTTCCTTCCTGACCCTTCTACTTCTCCATGTGACATTCCTCCAAGCATCGCTTTCGTGGCTCACGGAACTGATTTCTTCATCAGGCAGCTCCTCCGCATATCCGGTCTTCAGGAAGGTCCTCTCTGCCCTATCTAAGAAGTCCTCACCTTCCCTAATAAGATGAAGATTAGAAACCTGTGCCTCCAGCTGCCGCACCTTGACCTCTAAGAAGGTGACCAGCTTGCACTTGCTGCAGGTGTACCCGACAACATCTTGTGGCAAGAAAAGGAACATGCCACAAGTGCTACAGGTGACAGCAGCAGCTCCCTCACCTTCCATACTTGATAATACAGAACAAAAAAACAAAAACAAAAACTAGGCCTCCTTTCTTAATTTGAGCTGTATGTCTGCTCAGGTAACTACCAAGCTCAGTTGAACTCTTCTTAAATTTGTTCAGTCGCTATAAGGATTGGTTGTTCCTAAACTTGAATGGTTGAACTTGAAGGATTGAAGTAGATGAATGAAATTGCGCGCGCCATAGACCCAGCTCACCATCTGCTCTCTCCTCTGGAAGTCAGCAAGAAGACTGCTGGGAGTTCCTAATAAAGCCTCCTTCCCCTAGCTGGCTCCTCCCCTTAGCTTGATTAACTCTCCCTAGTTTGATTGACAGTTAACTGACTAACTAACAAACAATTAGCTGACAATAGGCTGTGAGCTCAGGGAGAGCACACGGCCAGGGCAAGCAAAAAAAAACAACACAGAGAAATAAGCAAACAAACTCAGCCCCACAATCCTGCAAAAACACCTATCAAAGTTGTCTTCGCAGACCCAGCTCACCGTCTGCTCTCTCCTCTGGAAGTCAGCAAGAAGACTGATGGGAGTTCCTAATAAAGCCTCCTTCCCCTAGCTGGCTCCTCCCCCTAGCTTGATTAACTCTCCCTAGATCACGGTGATCCTGGAGTCACAGTCCTTCGATCCTGCGCACCTCCGCTCTTTCTCCTTTCAGAGAGGGCTCGGTGACAACTACGGATCCCCTGCAGATCTCTTCCGCATCCCCCTTACCGAGGGGATTGCTAGCTGGAGGTAGATGGTCACGATCCAGCTGGGCACCTTCAGGTGGGAGTTTGGAGCTGCGCAGTGCTACTCCGGACACCCTCTCATGCCCGCCATGTGGCTGGAAGTTGGATACTTCAGATAATTAAGAGCAGACAAGAAGCAAAAGAAAAACATGACAGAAACAGGATCAGAATGCTGAATGCAATTGTTCAGTGACCTATGTGTGGGGATAAAGAAAACTTTTATAATAAGTGATACAAAGAAATAGAAGAAAAAAACAAAAAAGGCAGAACAAGACACCTCTTCCACAAAACCCAAGGGAAATTCAAACGAAGAATAGAGATGCTATATGACCAACCAAGAAACACATTACAGATCAGTATAAAATATTGAAAACAACAACAACAAGAAAAAAAATGGCCCAGAGACTGGTAACATAAATATGTTTGCATCACCAAGAAAGGAGACATCAGGGATAGTAGCAACCATGAAATTATTGCACTGATCTCCCTAGGAAGCTCCAGATTTTACAGGAAAAGCTTTTACCATGTGTGGAGTGAGAAATGCCAGTTGTCCCAGCTAAGTTCAGAAAGGAAAGAGGTCATAGAGATCATATTGCGAACATACACTGACTAATAGAACCCAGCAAAGAATTTAAGAAGAAAATCAACCTGAGGTTTATAGATTACAGAAAAGCCTTTGACTATAGATCATGAAAAATTATGGATCTCTCTAAAACAAGTTTCACAGTATCAGATGACCCTCATCTGTAACCTCTGTTCTGCTCTGGACAAGAGGCCACAATCAGAACACAATATGGAGAAACAGAATGCCATGGATTGCTTAAAAGACAAATGAATGGGTTTAGAGCAAACCAAGCCTGAATTCTCACAAGAAGCTAGAGTGACTAAACTGAGACTGTCATATTTTGGACATATCATACAACAATGTTGACTCACTGAAAAAGATGATAATCTTTGACAGTGGAAGTTAGTAGAATCATAGAATTGGAAAAGTCCACAAGGGCCATCAAGTTCCACCCCCTGCTATACAGGAATTGACCATCAATTATTCCTGACAGATGGCCAAGCCTTTGTTTAAAAACCTCCAAAGGAGGAATCATAGAATCATAGAATCATAGACTTGGAAGAGACCCCAGAAGCCATCAAGTCCAACCCTCTGCTATGCAGGAACACACATCAAAGCATTCCCAACAGATGGCCATCCAGCCTCTGCTTAAAAGCCTCCAAAGAAGCAGACTTTGCCACACTTTGAGGCAGCATATTCCACTGCCGGACAACTCTGACCATCAGGAAGTTCATCCTGAGGTTCAAGTGGAATCTCGTTTCCTACAGCTTGAATCCATTGCTCCTTGTCCTAGTCTCTGGAGTGGCAGAGAACAAGCCCACTCCCTCCTCAACATGACATCCCTTCAAATATTTAAACATGGCTATCATGTCCCCTCTTAGCCTTCTCTTCTGCAGACTAAACATACCCAGCTCCTTAAGCCGTTCTTCATAGGGCATGGCTTCCAGATCCTTCACCATTTTGGTCGCCGTCCTCTGGACACGTTCCAGCTTATCGATATCCTTCTTGAATTGAGGTGCCCAGAACTGGACACACTATTCCAAATGAGGCCTAACCAATGCAGAATAGAGTGGTACCATTACCTCCCTCGATCTAAACATCTTATTCCTATTGATGCAACCAAGAATCACGTTGGCTTTCTTGGCTGCCGCATCACACTGCTGACTCATGTTCAGCTTGTGATCTACCAAGCCTCCTAGATCCCTTTCACATGTACTGCTATCCACTCACACATCCCCCATCCTATATTTTTTCTGCCTAAGTGCAGGACCTTACAACGTGGAGACTCCACCACGTTCTAAGGCAGGATATTCCACTGTCAAGCTGCTCTTACACTCAGGAAGTTCCTTCTAATGTTTAGATGGAATATTTAGATGGAATCTCTTTTCACGTAATTTGAATCCATTGCTCTGTGTCCTAGTCTCTGGAGCAGTGGAAAACAAGCCTGTTTCCTCTTCAATATGACATCCTTTAAAATATTTAAACATGGCTATCATGTCCCCTTGTCTTCTACAAACTAAGCATCCCTAGCTCCCAAAGCCTCTCCTCATAAGGCATGGTTGCTAGACCTTCTACTATTTTGGTCACCCCTCTGAACATGTTCAAGCTTGTCAATATCCTTCCTGGACCATGCTACTCTCAACTGGACACAATATTTCAGGTCGGTTGTGATCAAAGCAGTATAAAATAATACTATCACTTCCCTTGATCTCGACACTATGTATTGATGCAGTCCAGAATTGCATTGGCTTTTTCAGCTGCCACATCACACTGCTGCCTCATGTTCAGCTTGTGGTCTACTGCGACGCCTAGACCTTTTTCACATATACTGTGGTCAAGCCAGGTATCATCCATCTTATACCCTAGCACATATGTGTCAAACTCAAGGCCCGCGGGCCACATCCAGCCCGGCACGTAATTATATCCAGCCCGCAAGATCATTTTATATATTATTGTTATTAATGGCCCAGCGATATGAAGCGCTGGTAACACAATAAACTACAGATCCCATAATGCAGCGCTTCAGCTGCCTTGCCGAACACTTCCCGCGTTAATCAAGTCTAGCTTATGATGCTGCAAGTTATTGCGAAGCTAGCCCTCACGATGCTGAAGAGAAAAGTTGATTCTGAAAACAGAGCCTTTAAAAACCGATGGGAGGCTGAGTATATGTTTACTGACATTGTCGGTAAACCCGTGTGTCTCATTTGTGGAGCTAATGTGACTGTAATTAAAGAATTTAATCTAAGACGGCACTATGAGACAAAACATCAGGATAACCTGAAAGACCTGAATGCAGAGCAGAAGATACAGAAAGCAGAAGAGTTAAAGAAGAATCTGACACTTCAGCAGACGTTTTTTACCCGTGCAAAACCACAAAGTGAAGCTGCTGTGAAAGCAAGTTTTATCGTGGCAGAGGAGATCGCCAAATCAGCCAGACCATTTACCGAGGGAGAATTTCTGAAGAGCTGCATGATCAAGGTGTTTGACATCTTATGTCCAGACAAAAAGCAGATGCTGGCAAATGTAAGCCTGAGTAGAAATACGATTGCTGATCAAGTTTGTGAGATGGCCACTGATTTAAGAACACAGTTGAGTGAAAGAAGCAAAGACTTTATTGCATACTCTCTTGCTGTGGATGAAAGTACTGACATGACTGATACAGCACAGCTGGCCATCTTCACCCGTGGAGTGGACTCCAATTTGTGCATTACAGAGGAAATAATGGACATTAAATTGACGCACGGGACAACGACTGGAAAAGACATTTTTGAAAATGTATGTCAAAGTATAACCGACATGAAACTGCCCTGGGACAAACTTATTGCACTTACAACTGATGGAGCACCATCTATGTGTAGTGAAAAAAGGGGACTAGTGGGAAGGATGCAACTAAAGATGCAGGAGGAGAACTGTACTGGTAAGCTAACGGCATATCACTGCATCATACACCAGGAAGCACTATGTGGCAAAGTCCTGAAGATGGACAATGTAACGAGCACTGTAACACAAACCGTAAACTTTATCCGAGCTAAAGGTTTAAATCACCGGCAATTTCAGTCCTTTATGCGGGAGATAGATTCAGAGTTTGCTGACATTCCTTATCATACAGGGGTGCGTTGGCTAAGTTGGGGAAAAGTTCTCAACAGAGTTTTTGAGCTCAGCAATGAAATCTGTCAGTTCATGGATAGTAAAGGAAAAGACTCCACCAATTTTAGGGATGAAAAGTGGAAATGCGAGTTGGCATTTCTGGCTGACATAACAGCTCATCTCAACGCCCTAAACCTCCAGCTCCAGGGACGTGACCGCATGATCACTGACATGTATGACGCAGTGAAGGTATTTCAAGTGAAGCTGCTTTTATGGGAGACACAAATGCACCAGTGCAACTTGCCCCACTTTCTCTGTTGCCAGGTAATGTTGAACCAAGTCAGCACAACGGTGTTCCCAAATACGCACTTTGCTGATAAACTGAGCGCACTGCGCACTGAGTTCGCACGGCGCTTTGGTGACTTTGAAGAATAAAAAAAGAATTTTGAGTTGCTTCGCAACCCATTTGCCGTCGATGTGGAAACTGCACCTGTGCAGATTGAGATGGAGCTGATTGAGCTGCAGTGTAATGGCACACTGAAGGCAAAGTACGACACTGCAGGGCCCGCACAGTTTATTCACTCCATTCCCGCAGAAATGCCCCAGCTCCGTCTACATGCGGCTCGAACCTTGTGCATATTTGGTAGCACATATCTGTGTGAGAAGCTCTTCTCAGTGATAAAGACTAACAAAACAGCACACAGGAGTTATCTCACTGATGAGCACCTGCAGTCCATCCTGAGAATCTCCACAACACAGAACCTCATACCAAACATAAACGAACTTGTTGCCAAAAAAAGATGCCAGGTGTCCAGCTCTGATAAAATGACATAAGAGCAAAGACAACTGAATGATTTGATTTGTTATTGCTGAAAAGCACAATTTTTTTTTATATTTCCAGCATGTTCATATTTTGAATTTGTATAATTTTGACAGGATATATTTTTATGGAGAGCAAAATCTTTTGGGATATTTAAAATTTAAGTTTATTTTTTATATAAAATGACATAAGAGTAAAGAAATTTGAATGTTTGCTCTTTTAACGTTTACTTTATTTCTAACTTGTATAATTTAGACAGGATATATTTTTATGGAGAGCAAAATATTATAAGTTATTTAAGGTTTGAGTTGATTTCTTCTGGAATAATATTCCTGTCTGTTTTTATTCATATTTATGTTCAAAAAAGTTAAGTTTTAAAAGTTTTAAAGTTTTAAAAGTTTAGTTTAAGTGTGTTCAATAAATGTTTATCCTGTTCGGCCCGCGACCTAAAGTGTGTTTTGGATTTTGGCCCCCTGTGCAATTGAGTTTGACGCCCCTACCTAGCATTTAATTTTTTCTGCCCAAGTGTAATACCTTACACTTCTTCCTGCTGAAATTTATTTTGATAGTTTTGGCCCGGCTCTTTAATCTGTTAAGATCATTTTGAATTCTGATTTTGTCTTCTGGCGTGTTAGCCATCCCTCCTAATTTGGTGTCATCCGCAAATTTGGTAAGAATGCCCTTTAGTCCCTCATCCAAGTCATTGATAAAGATGTTGAATAACACTGTGCCCAAGTCAGAACCCTGTTGCACTCCACTAGTCACTTATCGCTAGGCTGCCTAAGCCACATTGCTGCTTTCCTTGCTGCTCTCCAGACCAGTAAATATTGCCTCAACCCTGGAAGTCCTCTATCCACACTTTCGTCCCTTCACCTTCAGTTAGCCCTTGTGTGAGTGTTTGAATCTTTTGTGTGCTTGTGTGAATATTTTTCAATAAAAATACATTTAATTTCATATTTTGGAATCTCTGACTGATTCTTCCCTGCAAGGACCCCGTAAACATAGGCGGTAGACCTCATTAAGTTACCCCCCTCTTGAGCTAATTAATTCCCCTCTGTCATATGGAGGTACTGGCATTGTGGGTGGAACCCTCAGCCACCCATATTTGGGGGTAACAACAGGATGAGCTCAGGCTTTCTAGAGAGATTAAAAACAATAATTTTAAATAAAAACAATGATTTAAATTATGTCCATGGCAAAAGGAAGAAAAAGGAAATGGTAAGGTGTCTGCATAGAGAGGGTGGTTAAACAGTTACAGGGGACAGAGAAAAGGCCGAATTACCATTTTTGCTTTTGTCTTCTCTCAAAAGGAAACTAACGCTCTACCTAGGAAAAATGTAGCAGATGATGCTGTAGGAGAAATGCAGCACAACATAACTAAAGAGGAATGCCTGGCTACTTCAAATGAATATTTCAAATGAATATTTGAAGGGATGGCATATGGAAGATGAACCAAGCTTGTTTTTGGCTGCTCCAGAGACTAGAACATGGAGCAATGGATTGAAACACCTCGAAAAGAGATTCCAGGTTAGAAAGAACTTCCTGAGTGTAAGAGCAGTTTGACAGTGGAATATGCTGCCTGGGAATGTAGTAGAGTCTCCTTGTTTGAAGGTTTTTAAACAGAGGCTGGATGGCCATCTGTCAGGAGTGCTTTCATTGTGTTTTCCTGTATGACAAGGAGTAGGACTGGATAGGCCTTGAGGTCTCTTCCAACTCTATGATTCTCTGACTTCCCAATGCAAGTACTAGTTTCAAGACTGCAACAAGGAAGGAAAGAGCCAGCTGCCCCTCACCGTGCCTGCTTTGATTCAGTTAAATATAAACTCAGCTGCTGCAATTTGTATTTCTAAAAATCTAAATGTTAAATGCAAAAATCCATTTCATACCATGCATGGGCTGACTTTTACTCAATTTAATTCTGAAATTCTTCTCGTGCACAATATTAGAAAGATTAAACTGAGATGAAAAACAATGTGAACAATTACTGAAATACTTCTGCTGTTGCAGCACATTACTTATGCTTTGTAAAACAAAATCAGCTGCAATATCTAGAAGGAAATATATTAAAATGTGCAGATTCCTAAACTGATCAAAGACCTACTTTTACACTATTACCTGACTAATAAAATGTATTCTTTGTCCTGACTATTGGATAAATTGGCCTTTTTTCCTTGATATCATGTTTTCTGGAGATTCCAAGTGGTTGCTTCTCCATGCATAGGAAGGTTTTTCTTCTGCGAGTCAAATCTTATGTTTCAAATTGTCACAAGGTGTATTCTGCAAGCATTCCACAATAAATAGAATGAAGTATTAAAAATATACAGCTCATAAGTTTGGCTTTTTATTCTAATAGCACTTATCTAACATTACAAACAATCATATTTCTTTTTTCAAGACTTTTAAAAATTGTATCAACATTCTTCAGTGAACAAGTGTTCAAAAGTCATTGACCTACCTTTGGTCCCCTTTTCTTTTAAACCTTTCATGTGTATACTCTCTCAGGCAAAATACTTTTAACACAGGAAAGGGATTGTGAAGGTAAGCAAGTAGATATAGTATATGAACCAGCTATTTATTCCTTGAATGTCTGATACAATTCTGTTCCTTTTGAATTAGAATGGTTAATGGTTAGCTGCTTTAAGTCTCAATTTTGGGAGAAAAGCAGGATATAAATAACTATAATGATGGCCATGGCCATGGCCTCAGGGCATGGCCAGGTCATAAGTCAAGGGATCAGTCGGGAAGCTCCAGTGCTAAATGAGCTTGAGACAATCCCCTCAACGACTCAACCTTCAAACACAATAGCACATGAAACTGTCTCAATAGAGCAACTGATGTCCATCAACTCATTCCTTCTTCCCACCAAAACTCTCCTTTGTTTCCTCACCTGCCTGGGTATTAAGAAGCTATCACAATTCCCATCAATGCTTCATCACCTAATGCTAAGACCATTAGCTCATTCTGGACCACTGTTTCCCGTGTTTCCTCTGCTTCCTCTGTTTCCTCTGCCAAAGAGCCATTCCTGTTCAGGGCAAAAAAAGGATATTTAAAACCTGGCTGTGAGCCTGGAAAGTCATAATACACTGGACATAGGCTGCCACTTTGTTGCTCAGATTCCTGTTCTTGTGCTACCTTTGGACCCCTAATTGGAGCTACATCACTTTGTCTCTTCTCTTCAGGATAGGTACTTATGCCCACTTCATCCCAACTCCTCACTATTCAATTTTACTTCCTTTCCTTCAGCTAGCCTTGTATGGTTATGAGACCGCTTGAGTCTTGTATATGTTTATGATTTTCCACAATAAAGCATTCTTTTAATCTCCAAGTAGTGTCTCTGCATTAGTATACAAAGGTGGAAAGATCCGGTAAGGTTACCCCTCCCTCTCCAGGGCTCTCTTTTTGAGTTATAATTCCCTGCTGTTCCACAGAGGCACTGGCATTGAGGGTAGGCCTCTGAGTCACCCACCTTTTGGGGTACAGAAACAGGCTACATGGGTGCACCCAGAACAGGCTACATGGGTGCTGTCACCTGGATGCTAAGGTGTGGATTGGGGCAAAGGGCAGGAGGTAGGTAGGTGAGGGAATAGGGCATTTCTGCAATTTTCCATTTAATATTTTTAGACTGTGGTTTATGGTAGGGTAACTAAAACCACAGAACGTGAGACCATGGATAAGGACAGTGTCAGGAACCGAATTCACACACGCAAATAGTACAGTACATAAACACTATTTATTTGGAGTGAGGTGCATTGTACAAGACTTTAGTGAGGAGACTGCAGTTCAAAAGCAAATACCAGAGCTTTAGAATCCCTGCATTCCCTCCCCCTTCGCCAAGAGACCTTGAAGACCTTGAGAGCCAAGCAGCACTTATCAGTACATTCCTAGCCAATGTTTATCTAACGGTCTCTGGTACCTAGGCTTCTTTGATTACAGTCAGGCTGCTACTTATGCTACTTATGCTGGACTATATATTCCATTACTCTTATAGGGAGAGCATCCCAACATGCTGCCCATGCCCCCCCCAAAATGCAAGAACATCATATGAAGTGCTGTATGGGTTAGCGAAGCTAAGAAAGGTTAATGGATGAGTAAGCAAAAGTAAGAGAGTAAAAAAAAACATTAAACATTAAAAAATGTTAGTAGAGGTGAATGATTCAGCCAGTTGCAGGAGGGTAGACATCTTGATCTGGATTAATCCATTGGTGGCTGTAGAGACTTCGGAGAAGCCAGCATCAGTTCACGAAGAAATCTGCAAAAGGCCCGGCTTGAGCAAGCTGCAATGAAAAATAGGGTAGATAAGTTTATAAACTGGAGGCAGGGAAAGTTCAAAACTGACTGCATTAATGGGCCATTTGATGGGGAAAGGACCAATGTATTTAGGGGAGAGTTTTTTGGAGGGCCTGTCAGAGGTTAAATTTTTTGTGGAGAGGTCTCCACAAGGTCTCCTGGTTTGTAGTTATGGTTGCATTGTCTCTTCCTATCAGCAAAGCGTTTGTAGGAGGCTTTAGAAGTTTCAAGAGCAGAATGGACAGCATTCCATCTTTGAGAGATCTTTTGAGCCCAGTAGGCAACAGATGGGGGGATATTAGTACTGTTCTCTTCAGAGAGAGGCAGGAATCACTTGAGGTCTGTTCCGTAGACAATTTCAAAGGGAGTTTTCCCAGTCAAGGAATGCATGGCCGAATTGTAGGCAAATTTGGCGAAGGATAGTAGAAGGACCCAATTGTTTTCGTTGGCGTTAATAAAGCAGCGAAAGTATTGTTCCAGAGTTTGATTGACGCATTCAGTCTGACCATCCATCTGTGGATGATGGCTGCTGCTGAGTTTCTGGACAATTCTGATGGACTTAAAGAGTGCAGTCCAGAATTTAGAAGTGAATATAGGTTCTCTATCGGAGATGATGGTGGATGGCAGGCAATGGAGTCTCCAGATATTAGCGATGAAAAGATCAGCAAGTTTTTCAGCAGTGGGGACCTTTTGAGAGGAATGAAGTGGGATTGTTTGGAGAAATGGTCTGTTACAACCCAGATGACATGACAGTCCCAACAGTTGGGAAGACCTACTATAAAGTCCTAAGAAATAATGTCCCAAGGGGTTGAGGGTGCAGGTAGGGGTTGGAGAAGCCCGTGTGGCTTCAAGATAGTAGGTTTACACGTGTTGCACACAGTACAGTTCTTAATATAGTCCTGCATGTATTTGGTTAACCCTGGCCAATGGAACAGTTTACTGATGGCATGGAGTGTTTTGAGGAAACTGAAGTGTCCGGCAGGTTCGGAGTCGTGATACTCAGTACTTGTGGCCTGCAGTCCAAAGGCATATATAATTTGGTTCCAACAAAAGCCATGCCATTAGTCCAAGCAACTGCAGGAGGGTGGTTCTTTAGCCAGTCATCAGAGGTGTAAGCAGTTTCATGGCTTGCTGAAAAGCGGAATCGCGCATAGAAGAGATTGAGTAGCAGGCGTGTTCTTGCGCACGTGTGGTAACTTGCATTCCTATTGTGTCAGGGGTGAATAGAGTCTGCTCTTAATGTGGGGAGGAATGGCTGGGCAATTCGTGGCAAGGGAGTCTGGAAAGAGGGTCAGCCAATGTATTAATTTTCCCTGGTTTGAAAACAATTTTAAAGTTAAAATGTTGAAAAAATTCAGCCCACTGTTTGCTTGCTTTGGGGTTAATTTTCTGGCAGTCTTTACAGTTTTCAAGTTGTGGTGATTGGTCTAAACTTGGAAGGGGGATTTCACGCCTTCCTAGAAGTGCCACCAAGGTGTGAGAGCAAAGTGGATGGCCATAGCTTCCTTTTCCCATATTGGCCAGTTACGTTGGGATTTGGAGAACTTCTTGGAGATGAAAGCACATGGTTTCAGGTGTCTGTTGCCATCATGCTGGAGGAGCACTGCACCCATAGTGAAATCAGAGGCATCGGTTTGTATTATAAATTCTTTTTCGGTGTTGGGGAACAGCAGAAGTGGTTCTGAGGTGAATTTGTGCTTCAGTGCATCAAAGGTGGTCTGGCAGTTTTTAGTCCATGTAACCTTTTTGGGGAATTTCTCATTGGGATTAGATTTCTTTAAAAGATCAGTTAATGGGAGGGTAATCATGGTGAAACCCTCGAAAAAGTTGCAGTAGAAATTGGCAAAACTGAGGAATTGTTGTAGTTGCTTTCTTGTTCTCCGGGCTGGCCAATTTAAAATTGTCTCGAACTTGGAGGGATCCATGTTTAGGGTGTTGTTGCAAACCTGATATCCAGGATAGTCAAAAGTTTGAGTGTGAAATTCGTGCTTCAAGCATTTCACAACAAGGTCATTATGTACAAGTCTTTGTAATACAGTGTGAACAAGTTTGGCGTGTTCAGGCAGAGTTTCGGTGTAGATCAAAATATTATCTAGATAGACAACAACACCGTTGTACAGGAATTCTTGTAGGACTTCTTAAGGAACATCTGGAAAACTGCAGGCCCTGCTTGTAGTCCAAAGGGAAGGACTGTCCATTGGTAATTCCCCAGGGGGTTTGAGAAGGTGGTGAGCCATTCACTGTCAGGGTCCATTCTAATTCAGTGGAAAGCCTCTTTGAGGTCTTGTTCTCCAAATCCCAACGTAACTGGCCAATATGGGAAAAGGAAGCTATGGCCATCCACTTTGCTCTCACACCTTGGCGGCACTTCTTGGAAGGTGTGAAATCCCCCTTCCAAGTTTGGACCAATCACCACAACTTGAAAACTTTAAAGACTGCCAGAAAATTAACCCCAAAGCAAGCATCACTTCATTATATCCGCTGTGAGCGGAATCAGGTAAGCGTTAGGCAGTACTGCCTGATTTATTAAACTGTAATTCACAATGAGTCTGGGATCTCCTCCATCCCTTTTTTGCCAGAAAAATATTGGACTAGCTGTTGGTGCAGAGGAAGACTTATTAAAGGCACATTGCAAATTTTTGTTCAGGAATTTCTTTAGGGCTTCTAGCTCCTGTTTGTCCATGGGGTAAATTTTTGGCTTGGGATTTTTGGCGCCATCTATCAGCCTTAGTTTACAGTCAAAGTCTCTATGCAGTGGGAGTTTATCTGCTTCGTGGTCCTCAAACACTTTCTGCAGGTTCCAGTACTTTTCCAGGATTTTCTGCAGTTCCTTGGGGCTAAGCTTAAGTGTCGCATTTAGTGTCAATAGTTTCATCACTTCCTTGGCGTTTTTTGTTTGTTCTAGGATGCCTTGGGTCCAGTCAATTCTGGGATTATGTCTTTTTAGCCAATTGTACCCATGGACTACTTGGAATCAATTTTGTTTGGTACTAGGAATTTCAAATGCCCTTGGATGCCTCCCACTTGAATAGGGATGGGTTTAGTCCTTTCCTTGATGGGGCCTCCTGCCAGGTGCAAGCCATCCATTTGCAATAATCTGACAGCCTTCTTGAGGGGTTCAAACTCCACGGCAAGCTCTTTGGCCACTAGAGGGTTCAGCAAGCTTGTGGTACATCCTGAATCAACCAATGCCTGGTACTGACTTAACTCCCTATCTGTCCCTTGTAAAACTACTGTAACATATACATGTTGAGTTTTGGCTTTACTTACATTCACTAACAAGTCCAGGTCCCACTCATTGCTGTCAGAGTCTGAGCTTCACTGGGGGCTGTCCTCGCCATCGCAGGCCTGAGCAGAGGGTCCATGCCCAGGCGTTTGGCTTGCAGCTTTGGGGTGTCAGTTCTGTGGGATGTGGCCTTGGTGAGAGGAGTCATTGGCTTTTCCTCCGTGGACTTCTTTTGGTTTTGGAATCACTAGCAATGTGGCCTCTCTTCCCACATATGAAGCAGGTCCCTTCACGTGGCCACTTTCTTGGGCTTGTCTTTGGCCCTTTCCACATCTTACTTTTTCGCGGAGGTGGGGGGTGGCATTCACACGAGCAGCCTCTTTCGCGCGGTGCTCACTTCGTTTCTCCTTCCTTACCGCAGCCGGCTTGCTGGTCACATGAGTGCTCTGCCCCTTCCTACCACAGCGCAACCTGGGAATTGCAGGTTAGCACAGAGGCAGAAAGCGCGACCGGCCCAGCTCCCGACGTACCGCAGTGCAGGTAAGTGCGCACGGGTTCCGGGAGCCTTGCACGACCGCGCACCATTTTCGACTTGGAGCCAAAAATGAAAAGGTGCATGCGCGGTTTGTGTTAGGCTCGTAGGCGTCGCGTAAATGGGAGTGCGTTGTACAGAGCACCACTCCCATTTACACGACGCTCAAGGGGCCCTCTCGCAAAAGAAACTGCGTGCAAAAGGGGCCTTTGTCTGGAGAGTTGGACACTTTCCAGGAGGCTTTTTACTTCACCAACTAGCTTCATCCATTCCAACAGGCTGGCAAGATTTCCTTGAGAAAGGCACCGATCCAGAATGGTGGGGCTCAATCCATCCTGAAAAAACTGCTTAAGTATGTCATCATTCCATTCTGGGACCTTAGTCGCTAATTTTCTAAATTCCCGGGAGTACTCTCCAACAGTTCCTTTTCTCTGGCACAGCTTCCTGAGTTGGTGTCTGGCTTGCTCTTGAATAAAGGTGTTTTCAAACTTCTCTCTGAGACGGTGCATGAACAGCTGGAGGTCTGCTGTTTCCTCAGCTCGGGAGTTGAACAAACTGGCGACCCACTCCGCTTCTTCACCTTTGAGGTGCTGGCTCAGGTATCTCACTCTGGCGGCATCGTCATTGAAGCCATTCCCTAGTCAGCCAAATGGTTGGAGACCACATTGAGGAAATAATTAAGAGTAGCTCCTTCCCCATCATACATGGCTTTCATTTCTTGAAAAGGTCTCAGCCCCACTTGAGGCACCAGTCTCCCAGGAGGTGTAGGTGCTGTGGCAACAGGTGCTGCTGCTGAGGGTACTTGCTGTTGGGCATGTCCCAGCTGAGGTATCAGGATCCTCCACTCAGCTAGTTGAGCTCTCAGCCTGGATACCTCTTTTCGTTGTAGTTCCACTTCTTCTTCTTTGGCTAAAAGTTGCTCCATCAGGTCAGTTTCACTGGTTGTAACATTCCATTGCATGGTGTGCCAGCGTTGTCTGTGAGCCGGGTCAGGACGCTCTCCCCAGGCCCAGATTTGACCAGTAATCGGGGTAGTCACAGGAATCACAGGTTGCGCCTTAGCTTGCACATCCGTGGCCTGGGTGGGGTCCAGTTCGGCTCCCTCGGCTGGTTCATCTCCTTGGGTCTTGGTGGCTCCACCAACTGCTCCCTTTCCCAGTGGTTCTTCTCCAGATGTTTGGTACATGTTGTAGAATTTGCAGGGAGTCTCTCACTCTGTCAGGAACTGAATCCACACACGCAAATAGTACAGTGCATAAACACTATTTATTTGGAGTGAGGTGCGTTGTACAAGACTTTAGTGAGGAGACTGCAATTCAAAAGCAAATACCAGAGCTTTAGAATTCCCGCGTTCCCTCCCCCTTTGCCAAGAGACCTTGAAGACCTTGAGAGCCAAGCAGCACTTATCAGTACATTCCTAGCCAATATTTATCTAACGGTCTCTGGTACCTAGACTTCTTTGGTTACAATCAGGCTGCTACTTATGCTGGACTATATATCCCATTACTTTAATATGGAGGACATCATGACAGGCAAACTACTGTATACTCTTCCATTACTATGTTTCATTTATGAGGCACATGTCTCAGTGATGCCTGTTAAATCAAATGTGCCTTTCTGTTTTGAAATTTCAAGTTGATCTTGTTTATTTCCCATGTTTATCAGGCCCACATCCACTGCTTCTGTTCCTTTCAAGAGAGAGTGGCCTACTATCACCTTGTTTCCTTTCACTCTTTAGTCTCTTCTTCCTCTGGAAATTGATAGTAGCTCTTTCATTCACCCATAAAAATTACAAGTTTGCCTTCATGACTTCAGAGATGTGTGACTCTTGTCCCTGTTCCCGCACTTCATAATTGCCAAATTAAGCTGAGAGCTTGGAAATGGTTGAAGGACAACATTGAAATATAGTTTTTGATAATACTACTTCTGTATGGCATATTCCTCCAAGTGTCTTCCTCCCGTGTTTCAGAATTGTTGCCCTCCCTAGAGGCATGCCCCATTACTTGACCTGCTCCACTCTTTCAAAAAAAGCTTCAAACTCCCCAATAAGTTGAAGTGTATATAAACAGACCTCAAGCTGCAGCACCCTCTCCTCCATCAGAACAGGCTGCTTGCACTTACTGTAGATATATCACAGCAGATCCTCTGGCAAGAAAACAAACATGGCACAGATATTGCAGGCCACCATCACCATTGATTTTCGCTATTTTATATACATAGCAGCCTAGATGTCCAGGCTTTGCCCTTAAAGTCCTGCTCAAAATACCCACAAAAATGCCTTTTTTCTTTTCCTGTTTTCTGAGCTCCAAAGATTGAGGCAGCAGTTATATAGACCTAGTGACTGCCAGCTCTGCTCTCAAGTCAGGCCCTTTCCGCATGACATTTACCATGCGAAAGGGTGCCTGGAGCGTCACATGATTGTGAGGAGCAATCTGGACGATACATTCACAATCGCATGATGCTCCAGGGGCTGGCAGGCATCGATAGGACACCTTTTCATTTTTTGCTGGAAGCCCAAAATGGCGCATGACCACGCATTGCTCCCGGGCCCCACATGCACTTACCTGGCATGCGGAGCCTCCAGAGCCACGCTGGTCATGCTTCCTGCCTCAGTGCAACCTGGGAAACTCCCAGGCTGCACTGTGGAAGGAAGCGGTGGGGCTCTTGTGCAAGCAGGCAGCTCGTGCAGAGCTGAAGCAGCAGGGACGCAAGAGCCTCTCACCGGAGGCTGCTCGCGTGATCCCTGCACCCCAGTACTGAAAAAAGGTAAGGTGGAGAAAAAGCCTCAGTAATGCAACAGAACTGTGCCCACTTAGACCATATGCTCAGGGAGAGAACACAATTGAAACCAACAAAAGCACACACCCAAACTTCTAAACACTACAGCCAAAAAAACAATGCTGACCCTCAAAACACAACCTTACCTTTTTCTCTCTGTTCAGAAACTAAGGTGTCATAGTCAACTAGAAGATAGAGTATCTTAGTTTTGAGACACTTCTGTGACACATTCAACTAGAAAAACTGAATTTTCCCTTGAAAATGTGGCCTCCAGATTATGTAGAAAAAAAGACCCCTAAAAAAATAAATAACTGAACATCTCTACAATGTTAAAGAATAAAAGATTGCAGGATCCTTTGGTCAGTCATTTTTGTAGAACTACAACATTCTGCATCATAGAATTATAGAATAATAGACCTAGAAGAGACCACAACAGCCATCAAGTCCAACCCCCTGCCATACAGTAATACACCATCAAAGCATTTCCATTTTCATTGTCAAACTGCTCTTACCCTCAGTAAGTTCCTCCTAATGTTCAGATGGAATCTCTTTGAAACCATTGCTTCATGTCCTAGTCTCTTGAGCAGCAGTTTGCTCCATCCTCCATATGACATCATTTCAAATATTTAAACATAGCTATCATGTTGCCTCCTAACCTTCTCTTCTCCTGGCTAAACATACCCAGCTCTGTTACTCACCCACAAATCCCCTAGATTTGCTATGGTTTAATTGGCAAAATATTATTTAATTGGCAAAATATATTAATTGGTGTGGATATAAAATAGACCGTAATATAACTATGAGGCCAAGCTGGGCAGAGGAAAAACATTGACTGAACATGTATGCTGCAAAGTAGGTCAGAGATCCCCTCTAGGTGTAGGCATGTAATTGTTAGGACAGCCACCAGGTAACTCCAGAGATAATAGGCTCAAACTAAGCTGTAATGATTCCGCTGTCAGACGAAGGAAGCATCCACCAAACCACTGATTGTTTCAACCCTTCTTCCCATTGACCTGTGCATTTTCCCCATTGTCCACACACCTATTCACAATTACAGAGCTATCCTGACAGCCATTAACTCTTTGTCACCTAACACTAAGATCATTAACACAGTCTAGACCTCACTGTCCACTCTACAACCTCCATTGTTTACTCATCCAGAGAGTCATTCACACCCATGCCATCCAGGCAGAAATTGGGTATAATCCCCCCACACACAGTTTTGAACAGTCTGATGCTGAAAGCAACACTGTCACTCTGATTTCCAAATTAGTACTGCACTTAGGCATAAGTCTAAACCACCTTGCTGTTTCTTTGCCGCTCTCCAGATCAGTAATTGTCACCCAAACCCTGAAACTTCACTATCCACCTTTCCTCTCTCTTCCTTTGGTTAACCTTGTGTGAGTATGTGCTTGGACCTTGTGTGTGTGTGTGCTTGGACCTTGTGTGTGTGTGTGTGTGTGAGAGAGAGAGATTGAATTTTTTTTTAATAAAACACATTTTTAGTTTACTTTGGAATCTGTGGCTGGTTCTTTCTTGCGAAGATCCCATAAACATTGGTGGAAGAACTTGTTAGGTTACGCCTCTCTCACAGGCCTCCTAATTGAACTAAATAATTCTCCACTGTCACATGGAGGTACTGGCATGGTGGATGGACCCCTGAGTCACCCATTTTTTGGGGTAACAGCTCCCTAAGCCACTCCTCGTATGGCATGGTTTCCAGTCCTTCCAACATTTTGGTCACCGTCTCTGGATATGTTCTAGCTTGTCAATATCCTTCCTCAACAGTAGTGGCCAGAACTAGACAGAATATTCCAGATGAGGTTTGACTAAAGCAGAATAGAGTGGAACTATCACTTCCTTTGACCTAGACACTATATTTCTATTGATGCAGCCAGGAGTCACATTGGCTTTCTTAGTTGCCACATCACACTGCTGACTCATATTTAGCTTGTGGTCTACTAAGACTTTTAGATCCTTTTTACATGTACTATGGTCAAGGCAGTGTCACCCATCATATATCTGTGCATTTCATTTTTTTTCCTGTGCAGGTGTAGTACCTTACACTTCTCCCTGTTGAAATTCATTTTGTTATTTTTAGCCTAGCTTTCTAATTTGTCAAGGTCATTTTGAATTCTGATCTTGTCCTCTGGGGTATTAGCTACCCCTCTTAATTTGGTGTCATCTGCAAATTTGATAAGAATGCCCTCTAGTCCCTCATCCAAATCATTGATAAAGATGTTGAATAACAATGTGCCCAGGTCAGAAGCCTGTGACACCTCACTGGTCACTTCTTTCCAAGAAGAAGAGGAGCCATTGAACCCAGTTACAAATCCACCTAACAGTAGCATTGTCTAGCCCACATTTTATTAGCTTGTTTTCAAGAATATCATTGACAAAGGCCTTACTGAAGTCAAGATATGTTATGCCCACAGCATTCCCTTCATCTACCAAGCTAGTAACTCCATCAAAAGAAAGTGAGAGAGAGGGGAGAGAGAGGTCATATTAGTCTGGCATGTCTTGTTTTTGAGAAATCCATGTTGAATTTTAAAGATCATGGCATTCCTTTCTAAGTGCTAAGTCTGTTTAATGGTCTGCTGTAGAGTCTTTCCCCGTATTATGTCAGGCTGTGTCATGTCACGTTCTCTCCATGCCATTGGAATCAATGTAGAATATGCTCTGTATGATATTGATGTATGCTGATGTAACAGAAGGGTTGTATGAACATATTGTGTTACAAAATGGTCAATGTTGAACATTATTGAACATTGTTTATTGCATTATTTATTTTGCCAACCTGGCCAGGAAACATTTTGTTTACTTAGGAGTGAGAGCAATTGATGGGTGATTAACTGTTCCTGTACTTTAGATTACTAAGGTTAGGAATGCAGTTAGCATATCAAAGGAAATGGCAGGGAATCTCAGTCCAGAGAAAACAGATCAAAGAAAATAAAGGGGAAGAATAGAATGGCTCAAAACACCTGTACAATGTTGTTACCACCGTGAACTGGCCTGGCCTTTGGAAACCCTTAGATATCATTTTGATATCACAATTCGGCCCTGTTCTGCCATCCTCAGCCACGTGTTTGTAAGGCCTCCATGCAAGCACTGAGCTAGGCATGGCTATTAAACGCTGACTCATACTTGTTTACACCAAGGCAAGCCAGAAACTGCCAGATCTGCTTTAGGAGACCTCCCAAAACAGACACCTTCATTACAGATGCGCGTCAAAACAAAGAGACCCCTGCCCCGAGTGGGCACCCTGGCGAGCTGAGTGCTGAACTGCCAAGCTAGCCGCATCTGCATACTGGCTATACTATTGTCAATTCGGACCTTAACTTAATCATGTAAATTCTGACCTTTCAGAGACATTGTCTCAGCCCAAACCTCATTGTTTTCACCCAAGACCAGACTAGCCCACGGTCATTCCTTCCCTGATAAAAACCCCAAGCTCTGAGAGCTTCCTGGGATCGCTCCGGACTTCCATCCAGCCTTGCTGCTGCTCTGTTCAGCGAATTCCCCTTGGCTGCTGCGCCGAGTTTCCTTCTCTTCAATTGGACCTCTTCAGGATTACGAGAAAGGTGGCGTATCACCTATTTTCCCCAAAACTCTCGTTTCCTATTTCTAGTTAGCTAAGTGGTTGTGTTTTCTTAATAATTTGCCTACTTGTTAAAAAATATTATTATCACTATTTCAACTGTCTGACTGCTCACTGACCCGATGCTGTATACATTGGGTAAAAGATTCCCGCTAAGTTACCCTGCCTCTCGTTAGTTCAAGAGAGTGCTCGAGCTAATTTCCCCACCTTTTGTGGGAAAATTGGCAAGACGCTTGGCCCCGGTGCATTCTTTCCTATTTGCATATGTTAATAGAACATTTGCATATGTAGGCCCAAACATCCTGGACAATCTCCGGTAGCGTCAACGTCTGCTCTGGCAACGAGCAAGCGTAGCCTGTGCTTGTCTCAGATTGGTTTCGATTTCTGTCTTTTAAACTGGTTTGGGAACCCTCGCCGCCAGGCGAAGGTCAGAGTATAACCAAGTTCAGGTTAAGACCAGAGACCACCCTAGTCACGCTGAGCTAGTGGGTACCATTGCCATTGCAAACGGAACTTCAGCGCAAGCCCGGATTGCATTATAAATTCTCTCATATTAGAGCTCCTTGGTGAAATATTGGAGCAAGCACGATTTGCAGGCCCAAGCTACCCCAGAAGGTACCCTCCGCATGGAGGCCCCCTCTACTGAGGTGCGATCAGACCATCTTCCACCTTACAGTGACCAAGGTCTGGGGCAGTTACCCCTGTCTCCTCCATGTTAGCACCTTTGCCTGGTATTTCATTAAAACCAACTGAGGCTCCCATCATCCCTGGATTCCACAATTCGAACTCAGCTCTCAACCGGCTCCGTGTCAGTAATTTGCATTAAATGTTTACACTGGATATAACCCATGCTAGTCTTTCCTCCTACAAAGCACTAGGTCAACGGTTCCAGATAGCCGAGGCCATCCCTGGATTCGTCCATCGCCACTGAGGTACCGTGTGTGGGGGGTGAGTCCAGCCACACCGCGGCTCCAGTCGAGGAGCCAAACTCAAGATGACAACCCGTTCCTGTTCCTGCAGTTGGGGACCCCAGCCAGCTGCTCCCCAATGGACTCCATAAACTACCCGCATTCCGGATTTTGAAGACTGTTCCCTGCTTGGACTATTCCTGTTGCCACTTTACAAATCTGCTCCTGCAAAGAGCTAGCTTCCATCAGCTAGCTCAACCATGAACTTGGACATTTCACCGCTTCTGCTTCATCTGGACTCTTTGCCATGGTTCCAGCTCCATTGGAGCCGCCACCATGCTTGCATTCTCCAGATCCCGAACTCTCCTGTTTCCGGGTGTGCGTGTGTGTGTGTAGAAATGTTTACCTGCTCCTCACCTCCCCAGGACTACGAACTCTCATTTCTGCATTTGCATTACCCGCATTGCTGTTGGGCTATTTAATTGCCCGCATACTCTTGAATTGCCCATTGGACTCTTGAACTGCCCGCATCATTGGACTATCAACTGTTCATTTGATTTGCCCACATACCCACTGGGTTACTACTGATTTGCCCGCATAGGATTAATTGCTCACTGGATTGCCCTCATTTCTCATTTGTTCTGGTGTTCATTGTTCAAGCCATTATTGCATTCTGTTTATTGCAACTGTACCCTTTTACGTTTCCTGTATGTATGTAGCTAGGGTTAGGATGTTGTTAGTTAGGGACTGTTTTACTAGACAGAAATGTTGGAAAAATCCCTTTGCCCGAGGTGTGATACAACCCCGGAATCTGTAGACCTCTATTCAGCTCTAAATTTACTTTGAAATGCTTGATTGGAAAATGATCAATTTGTGTCAAATTGCTCATTTTTGGGGGGGATTGTTACCACTGTGAACTTGTGCTTGTTAAAAAATATTATTGTTGCTATTTCAACTGTCTGACTGCTCACTGACCCGATGCTATATACATTGGGTAAAAGATTCCCGCTAAGTTACCCTGCCTCTCGTTAGTTCAAGAGAGTGCTTGAGCTAATTTCCCCACCTTTTGTTGTTGTTTGGTTATTTGGGCGCCCCTCACGGGACCCCAATTCACAGGGTAACAATGATAAGCAAGATATCCAGAGGAAGGGTAATAAAGATGACATGGGGAATCTAGAAATGCTGTAGGGTAAAAGCACATGGAGAGATTGGTTTTAAAAAAGATAAAAAACTGGAAGTTTAGGAGAGGTGTAAAACTAGAGAATCTACCAATGGGCATTTTGCATGGATGGTAGTGGGTTAGTGGGTTTTCCTATATTACGTGGTGTGTGAAGTGCATTATTTACTCCAGCAACAGTTGTAAACCTAGCACCCTGTGCTTCATTAAACACAATGGAAAATATCTGTGTGTTTTCTTGAGAGCAACAGAGTGGCAATACACAACTGGCTGTCTATGTGGTAATTGTTTGGGTCCTCTTTTTTCCCTTTCTGAAGATGAGGACAATATTTGTCCCCCTCTAGTCTGCTGGAACTTCTCCCATGCTCCAGGAATTCTCAGTGATTATTGCCTGGGGTTCTGAGATTACTTTTACCAGTTCTTTGGATGTCGTTCATTTGGTCCTGAAGACTTGAATTCATTTACTTCTTTACCTACATTTTTGCTACATTTTTCTTACCACATGTCATGTGCAATCTGCCTTTTGGCTCTCAAGAACACACACAGGATTTTACCAATGTATTTAATGAGGCAGCTCATTAAGCTCAATCACCAACAATTGCCAAATCACCAACAATTGCCAAATCTAACTTTTCACATCATGCATTTTGGTTTTATCTCGATATAATATTTGCTTACATTTGATTCCCATTGATAAACACTTCATATCTTCCTCCTTTCCCCAATTCCCATTGGTAGCCTAAACATCTACATTTTTACAGTTTGATCTAATGCATCTCTATTGTTTTTGTTATTTATTTATAAAGTTTTACATTGGCCAGGCTGCTTTTGCTGTCTGTTTTTTTAACTAGGCTATAATACTTTAACAGCTTTCCTTTGATATACAATACATGTAATCCACATTTACAGTTAAGTTAAGTACAGTTAAGTACTTCCCAGCCATACATAATAAATCACTAGTTGATTCCTACGTTTTAAAACTGACAATTAATCCAGCTCTCTATTTTAACAGCTCAGCTAAATGTTCACTACAATAATCTAAGGCCCTTTCCGCATGTGAGAAAGGAACTGCGCAAAAACAGGACTCACCAGATTTCTTCAGCATCCAGGCGAGTCCGTCGGAACGAGGAGCAGTGCAAGCTCATCACTCTGCACTGCTCTGACATCCAAAATGGTGGCTTCTGGTTGGTGAAGGCTCTCCACCAACCGGAGAAGCTCGCCAGCTTAAAGCCCGCCCCTGGCAGATCTGCAGGCATGCACTACTGCGCGCCTGCAAATCTGCACCAGAGCGAAGCAACGGAGCGACGCAGTCGCACACTCCATGCTTTTTAAAAACCTCTTAAAAGAGGTTTTTAAAAAGCACGCTGCACGACCAGTTCTGGTCACTTCGAACCGGACTGAGGTGTGGAACTACAAAAAGTAGTCTGCCTCAGTCCACTCCACGGAGCAGAAGACCTCTGTTGGAGGTCGCTCTGCACTGTTTTAATAGCCCGGTGCGAAAAGGGCCTAAGTTATAACACTAAGAGGATAACCTATAACAATATTTTTCTAATACTATGATTTTTTATGTATAATCATGAATGTGTAACACTGTCAAATGTGTCAACAAGCATAGCTAACATGACACCAATCATCTTCTCCATTTTCCCTATGTAGAGTATTGTTTTCCTTTTGGGAAAGGACAGAGGCAAAGAAGGTTTTGAGTAGTTCTGCCTTTTCCCTGTCCCGTTAGTATTTCACCACCCTCTACACAAAGGGACCCTGCCTTCTCCTTGTTCTTTCTTTTGCTACAGATATAAAAACAAAAAAAAAGGCACCCCATTTATTGTTTTTAACATCTCTAGCAAGCCTGAGTAAATTCAGTGCTCTTGTTTTTCTGACTTTCTCCCTATACTTGCTGGTTATTTGTTTGAATTCCTCTTTGGTGATTTCCCCCTTTTTCCATTTCTTGTAATGATAATGCTAATGATTAAAAAAATTATTTGTTACCCACCTCTCCCCAAGGCTCAAGGTGGGATACTACATACATTTAAATACTGTTAAAAACACATCATGTTAAAAATACACTAAGAACACATAAAACCAGTTACAATACAAGTATGTCATGATTACAAATACATCATAATTAAAAATAGACTATGTTGGCCAGCCAGAAGAGGTAGGTCTTTAGTACTTTTTTGAATTTGGACAGCATATTTTGCTGTAGTAGAATCTCTTCTGGCAGGTCATTCCACAGTATAGGAGTGGCTGATGAGAAGGTCCTCCAAGTGACCACTGCCAGTCTGGTCCTGGCCAGATTAAGTAAATGGCTGCAGAGGACCTGAGTGTACAGTGTGGATTGTATGGGAAGAGTTGATCCTGCAGGTAACTTGAATCCAGACCATGTATAGCCTTAAAAGTAAGAACCAACACTTTGTGCTTTGCCCAGAAACTAATTGGCAGCCAGTAGAATGATTTTAATATCAGTCTGATATGCTTGTAACCCATCTGGCTGCTATATTTTGGACCAGCTAGAGTTTCCAAACATGGAATAAAGGTAGCCCAATGTACATCACATTGAAGAAGTCTAACCGTGAGGTTACCAGCACTTGCACTACCATCTCTAGATCATTCAATTCTAGGAAGAGGTGCAGTTGATATATCAGCTGAAGTTGATAAAAAGCTCTCCTGGCCATTGCATTTATCTGAGTTGACATTTGAAGAGACAAATCCAGGAGAGCTCCCAAACTGTGAACACAGTCTTTCAGGGGGAATATAGCCCATCCTGAACTGGTTGACACACCTCCAACCCCAGATAGGACCCTTAATGGTAAGCCCCTCTGTCTTGCTTGGATTCAGTTTCAATTTTTCTTCATCTAGTCCATTAACTCCTCCAAGCATTCATTCAGAGGAGAAATACTATCCTTAGCTAAGACTGTTTTTGAAGTCATGGAAAAATATATTTGTGTACCATCAGTGTATCAGTGCACCCTTCCCCATGCCTCTGGATGATCTCTCCCAGTGGTTTCATGTAGATGTTAAAAAGCTTTGGGGATAGAATGGCAACTTATAGTATGCCATATAATAGCTCCTTTTTGGAGAACCAGCTATCCCCAAGCAACACCATCTGGAACTTGTCTGAGAGGTTAGACCAGAACTACTTCAACACAGTGCCTCCAATTCCCAACCCCGCAGGCACTCCAGAAGGATACCATGGTCGATGGTATCAAACACCACTGAGAGGCCTAAAAGCACCAACAGGGACACACTCCTCCTGTCAATACTAAGATGGAGATCATCAACTAAGGTGACCATAGCCGTCTCAACCCCATATCCTGCTTTAACATTGTATCCTGTTAAGTGGCCTAATTCCTTCTCCTCCTAATTTCACATGTTTCTCAGTAAGATACTAGTCTTCTCCTTATTAACATTTAGACCAGAAATCTTCCCAAATTCCATTAAAGCTGTTTTCAATTTGTTGATGTTTTATGTTGGATCTTCTAATGATACAATAATACCATCTGCAAAGGCTCTTATTTTGAATTCTTTGCCTCTTAGTCTGATGCCTTTAATTTTTCTGTTAGTTCTTATATTAATCATCAGTAATTCATTTGCCATTAAAATAATAGAGGAAATAATGGACATCCCTATTTCATACCTTGTTAATTTTTTAAATTTTCTCTCCATTTATAATAATTTGAGCCATCTGAATTTTTATAAATAGCTTTTAATCCAGTCATAAATTGACTTCCTACTGTTTGGGAAATGACTGGAAGAGCATTCTAATTTTGAGGAGGTATAAGTTCTGGCCTGACCCTGATTTGTTCCTCCAGATTCTAAGTTTTTCCATGCTGTTACTAAGAAAGGTCTAAGAAAGATCTTCTGGTAGTCTTCCATGCTCTAAGTTTCTCCAGGCTGCTGCTGTTCAAGGTCTTTAAGCACACTACTTTGATTTTTGCATTTTGTCTTAATCTTGCTTTGATATACTTGGTATGCCTGACAGCTTAAAATGTAGACAAAACAAAGTTGCAGGTAATGTCTGCTAAGTGGCAGCTACCTTGTCTCAGGACATCTGCTAGATAATGGGTGCTGGGAGGAACCCAAAAGATAGCCACTTAATCAATGACCTTGACAGTTGAAAGGAATTTATCTCATCCTAGGTTTGTAAACAATCACAAGGTTCCCAGTCCAAGGGGTATAAATACCCCCTAGAATCTGCTCCCATGGGCTGATAGCTGAATTGCCATGAACTGGTGGCTACACAGAGGGTTTTCCTTCGCTGTTCCTTTCTGGACTCCAGGGCAGCTGATTGAAGGAGTCTTTGCTTGGTAAGGTAATCCATCTTTATGTTATCTAGGCAGCATAGGCTTGAGTGGGTTTCATCTGCATGCTGATAGTGCTTGTATGTTCATGTTGCTTAAATTGCTTGCTGTTCAATAAAATCTTTAAGGCTTTCCCACTACAACTGGGGTCATTTGTTGCCTCTGGATTCCTGAAAACAAACCCCTTGCCTTTGGTGAACTGGCCAAATCACCTTTGGCAAGACACCTACACTTATTTTAAGTAATCTCCAACTGAAGCTGTCAAAAGCTTTTTCTATAGCCCAAAAGATTAGTGCCATTTTTTTTCTCCAGATGCCTTTCAAAAATATTTGATTATATTTATAATATTTCTCATGTTGTCTTTTAAATAACCACCAGGCAGGAAGCCAGCTTGAGCTTAATGGATTATGTCTTTTAAAATATTTTTCAAAGTATTTGATTTGGCCAAAATCAAAGTAAAGTCTTTATAATCTATGTTCAAAAGTGAAATTGGTCTGTAATTCCTGTTGATAGAGGGTCACGATCTTCTTTATGAATTAAAGCAATATTGGTTTCCCCCAGATTTGTGGATTTCCCTTAAAAGACTGTGTTCTTATAATATTTTATAATATGAAGATGAAATCCCATCTGGCCCTAGACTTTTCCTTTTTTTAAAAAATAATTTTATTGCAATTCCAACATATAAAACACACATTTCTCATTGTACATTTCATTGAATTGTTTCTACTGTCTTCCACTCCTCTCTAGATTTCATTCTCTGTTATTTCTTTGACATGTCAATGTTATGTATCATAATATATTGTTAATATAAAAAGATAGTTCCTGCCTTTCTACCCCCATATACTTGTTCCATGATATTCAACTATTTATCACCTCCTAAAAAAATTCTCTACCATGAATTACGCATTATCTTCTGTCAGAACCCAGCAAATATCCAAAACAATTTGCCATTCTTTATTAATCTCATCGTCTGATTTCCCTTTTAATCTCTGAGAGACTATATCTGCGTTTCGATTTTCAATAAATGTTGCCCACCATTGCTCTATTGTAGGTATTTGCTGAGTTTTCCATAACCTTGCATATTCAATACGAGCTGTCGTAATCATATACAATATTATTCTCCAATATTTCTTTATGACAGTTCCATTAAACATATGTGTCATATTTAATAAGTAGAATTCCGGAATCTTATCAAATTGAACCCTCAGTATTGTACATATCATATTATGTATTTTATTCCAATATTTCTTAGCCTTAGGACATGTCCACCACATATGAAATAGTGTACCAACAGTCTCTTGATACTTCCAGCACTGCCTTGTTCCTGTATTATATATCTTTAATTTTTCTGGTGTCATGTACCATCAATGTAAAAGCTTATAATAATTTTCCTTCAGGTTCTGAGCTACTGTAAATTTTTGTGGCCATTGCCAGCTTTGCTCCCAAGACTCTAATTGAATTGAATGTCCAATATTTTGAGCCCGCAATATCATTGCAGACTTAACTGTTTCCTCTTCCCTTTCTTGCTGTAAAATTTCTTGATATAGATGAGATAATAAATGTGGTGGGTCTTCACACAGCCACTTTAATACACCTCCTTTCTCTTTTTGTTCTATTCCATGAATTTTCATATCCATCTGAAATCCCTCAGTTAACTGTCTGTAAGGAAACCAATTCAATTTTATTCCCTCTAATTCCAATTTTTCTCTTGATTTCATCTTAAAAATGTTTGAATTTGACTTCTCTATTATGTCCTCATATCACAACCATTTATCTGATTCAGTCCATCTTCCGAAAAAAGCTTCTTGAGGGGAAACCCATGCAGGTAGCTGCCTAATGTCTTTATTCTTGTATTCGTTCCATATTTTTAATAATGATTTTCTTATAAAATGATGCAAAAAGTCTTTGTCTATCATTGCTTTTCCATAAAACATATAGGCATGCCACCCCATCCTTAAATCAGCTCCTTCAAGTGCCAGCATTCTCGTGTTTTTTAAATCCACCCAGTCTTTTATCCAAGTGAATGCTGCTGCCTTATAATATATCTGCAGATCTGGTAACCCCATTCCTCCTCTAACTGTTAGATCTGTCATAATGTTCCATTTTATCCTAGGCTTTTTCCTTGCCATATAAATTTGGTTAACTCTCTCTTACAATGTATAAAGGGCTTAATATTTGTAATAATAGGGAGATTTTGAAAAAGATAATTCATTTTTGGAAGTACATTCATTTTTATGACTGCCACTCTTCCCATCACAGATAACCGCATACGAGTTCAATTCTCCAAGACTTTTGTTATCTCTTTCCATTTTTTTCATAATTATTTTGAAATAATTCATTATTTCTTTTTGTAATCCAAATGCCCAGATATTTTGCTTTTTGTCTTTTATGGAAACTTATTAGATGTAATAATTCCTTCTCTTCAATCTCCCTCATATTTTTTTTTAGAAAAACTGTTTTTCCCTTGTTAACCTTAAAGCCAGAAAAGTTGCCATATTCTTGAAGAGTGTCCATCAGTCCTTTAATGCTACTAAGTGGGTCATCCAAAAATAAAACCAAATCATCAGCAAATGCTTTAAGTTTATACTGATACTTCTTAATCTGGACGCCTCTGATAGCCTTATCCTCTCTTATGGCATTATTAAGTATTTCCATGGACATAATAAATAAAAAAGGAGATAGAGGACATCCTTGCCTTGTAGTTCAATCCGTTTTGTTTTCTCTCCATTAATGATCAATCTTGCTTGTTGTTGACTATAAATTGCTTCAATCCAAGAAATAAATTTATTTCCAGCATCCATTTGTTTAACCGCCATGTTCAAGAATGACCAATTAATCATATCAAAGGCCTTTTCTGCATCAACAAATATCATTGCCAATTTTCTTTCATTATGTTTTTCATAGTACTCAATTATATTTAATACCGTTCTAATATTGTCTCTCAATGATCTCTTTGGTAGAAAGCCATTCTGATCCTCAAGTATGATTTCTTGAAGAACCTTTTTAAGTCTCTCAGCCAGAATTATAGCAAAAATTTTATAGTCAGTATTTAATAATGAAATTGGTCTGTAATTCTTGACATCTGTTAAGTCTCTACCTTCTTTTGGAATCAGAACTACTTAGCTTCTTTCCAAGTATCTGGCATTCCCTCCTTTATTATCTCATTTATTGTATTCTGCAAAGGTATCGAAAATTCATGTTCCCCCTTCCGGTCGCATGGCGGGCGCAAGTGGCAGCTCGGAATGAAGCTGCGCAATGGCACAACCCCAAGCAGCCACCCGCTGGATTCCAGCCACTTCTTTTGTTATCCCAGAAGTGGCTAAACACCCCTCTGGTACAAGGGGTGCGGAAGAGGTCTGAAGGAGACCCCACAACTGGCATCTGGCTCTACCCGGCTGGGGGAGCAGAAAGCACCAGGGGGTCGAAGGACCATGACGGAGCCAGTGGGATCGTTGCCAGGGTGGCACAAGTGCCACCATCGACTTTTAACCAAGAAACAAGTAAGAAACAGTAAGAAAGCATGTAACCTGTTCTGGACTTTAATTTTGGAAATATCACAGCAGAATTTGGCTTGCAACAGTGCGCAGGAGTGAAGGAATGGAGGGACCCAGAGAAAATGTGAGTGCGTCATGGCTGAGAGTTCGTCTTAAAGGGGCGGCTGATTTTAGAAATGGCTAGGAGGCTTTTTTGCTTTTCTGTTGAGGACTGAAGTTATCAATGGTAAAAAGATTTCTGATTTGCAACTTGGACTTACAATTGAAAATGCCAAATAATTAAATGACTGGTATTTGATTAAGGAATAAGATTGGACTTTACAAGATTTAATAATCTCCATTTGGACATTGAACTCTCCCTATTTCTACATTTTATTATTTTGGTTGATCTGAGATGACTGGTGTTTTGGCTTTTTGGCTCTGGATTTCTGACCTTAGAAGAATACTCTGGGAAGCAACGGCTATTGAGCAGTGCTTTTCTTTTTTTAGCTCCTGCTGTGTGAGACTTGTTTCCTGCCCTTTTTTTTTTTTTTTGACTCTGGATTGTTGAGACTGGTGAGCTTGTGCTGGAAGGTCATTTAAGCAAAACATCCTCACTCCCATGGACAGAGCAGCTTGGAATTTAAGCGACTATGAGAATACACAGAATCTTCAGAAATGAACTCTGGGCAGCAAAGTCCAAGATGGGAGGGGGGAATAGGAAGTGGATTCAGGCACAGGGCTCTGAATTTGACAAGTGGTAATGTACTTCAGCAGTGTCAATTAAGCTTACATATTTGATTGATATATTCTCATTAATATAAACACTGTGATATTGTTAAAGGGTTGATGGGGGTATTGAGATTGGTGAGCCTGTGATGGAAGTCATTCAAGCAAAATACCCTCATTCCCAGGGATGGAGCAGCTTGGAATTTAAGCAGCTAAG
Organism: Iguana delicatissima; assembly: GCA_948472985.1. NCBI lineage: Eukaryota > Metazoa > Chordata > Lepidosauria > Squamata > Iguanidae > Iguana > Iguana delicatissima. The sequence continues at coordinate 47,551 of CAOKZL010003101.1, forward strand.
AGAATACAGAGAATCTTCAGAAATGAATTTCCAGGCTGCAAAGTGCCAGATGGGAGGGGGGAATGGGAAGTGGATTTAGGCACAGGGCTCTGAATTACATAACTGGATTTGTACTTTGGCAATGTCAATTAAGCTTATGTATTTGATTGATATATTGATATACTGTTATTAATATAAACATTGTGATATTGTTGAAGGGATGAAGGGGACTGAATAGGACTTAAGTGTAGAAGTGGGAAACAAGGCATCTTAATATAATGGAATCCAGGGCAAGAAGATGAGTGACTGTTGCAGTAATAATAACTCAGAATACCAGATATACATTGACAGACATATTCTAGAAATTGTAAGATTTTAGGTTATAAGTGATGGAGGTCTTAAAAAATATATGAGAGGACAGCAGAAATTTAAAAAAGATAAGTAGAGAAATGAAAACACACTCGAATTTGACAATTAGAGAAAAGCAGAATGGAGTGACAGTTGGGAACTGATAAGTGAGAATGACTGTATTATGATTGTGTGGGAGAGGAAATGCACATTCAAGCAGTTGAGATAAACATTGTATTGTGATACATAAATGTAACAAGTGGAGTGAATTTCGAGAAATGAAGACCAGATCAGAGTGGAAGATCAGAAAAAAATCATGAAAAACTACAGGTTAAAGAATCTTTTTTTATTTGTGAAAATTTAATAAAATTATTATATAAAAAAAGAAAGTTCATGTTCCATAATTTTGTAATATTTCTCAGTAAAGCCGTCCAGTCCAGGAGCCTTATCATTCTTCAATTTCCTGATAGCTTTGACTATTTCCATCATTGATATAGGTTTATTTAAAATCAATTGTTGTTCTTCAGTGAATCTCATTTTATTCATTTTCTCCAAATATTCTTCCATTTCATGTTGCTTTTTTGACACTGGAATCTTACTCATCAACTTCACATAATATTTATAAAATGCTTGTTTTATCTCTTCTTGTTTTGTAATTCTTCCTTCACCGATTTTAATCTTCGTTATAATGTTTCTAACCCTCCTTTTATGCAGTAAACTGGTCAAAAATTTAGAAGGTTTATTGGCTTGCTCAAAGAAGGTATATCTCATTCTTCGCATCTGTTGTTCTATTTCATTCAAATTGAGTTGATTTAATTCAGTTTGATGGACCTTCATCTAATCTGGTCATCCAACGGATTTTTCTTCATCTGTTTTTCAAGTTCCTTCATCTTTCTGAGAATCAACTGTTCAATATGTCTCTTTTCTTTTCTAATTTCTGCGGATCATCTAATAAAATTCCCACGCATCACGGCCTTACTTGCATCCTAAATTGTCTTCATTGATAACTCTGATGTCATATTTTCCTTGAAATAATTATTTATCTCCTTTTTTGCTTCTTGGATATACTTCTCCTTATTCAGAATCTCCTCATTCAGTCTCCACGTCCTTTCTCTGTCCTTAATATTTAAGATTACTTGTAACGGGTTGTGATCTGAACATAGATTAGGAAGAATATCTATATCCACTGTCTTCATCAGCAAGTCGTTAGATGTCGATATCATATCAATCCAAGACATTGATTTATGTCGATCTGAGTAAAATGTATGTCCATCTGATTGTCCATTTTTATATCTCCAAGTGTCAAACAGATTAAGATCATCCATCATATTGAAAAAAACTCTTAGGTAGTTTACCATTGTTTTGGGGCACTAATCTCGGTACAGTTCAGTCAACTTTTGAATTAATAACTCCGTTGAAGTCCCCTAAAACAATGATATTTGAATTTCCTGTTTCCTGTAGATATTTGTGTATCTCCTCATGTACTTTGGGGAAAAATTCACCTTTAGCTCCATTTGGTGCATATATTCCAACTATTAATATTTTATCCTGTTTCATATTCACTTCTATCCCCAAATAACGACCATTAGTATCTTGAAATTTTTGTTGTGCACCATATCTTAAATTTACATATATCAATACTCCCCTTTTCTTCTTATCAATCGTAGCTGCAAAACAACTGCCAAGTTTTGGATTTCGAATATATTTCAGATCTTGAGTCCTAATTCGAACTTCTTGTAAACAAATTATGTCCAATTTTTGTTTTTCCAAATGATGGACTATTTGTTTTCTTTTGTATTCAGAGTTAAATCCTTTAATATTACAAGAATATACCATCAGACCCATTTTGACAATTTTATATTAATATTTAATTTATCTTGATTATCTGATTAATCCTGTGTACTTTCTCCCTCTAGCTCTCCTTCCTCTTCTTCCAGTTCTTGTTCTGTTTCTCCTTTCTCCTCTTCCACCTGTGTCTGTTCTTTTTCCTCTTCCAAGAATTCTTACTCTTGGTCTTTCTCTCCAACCGTTGTTTTTTTTCAGATCTCTCTTCAATCTTTCCATTATCTCTTTAGCCTTAGGAATTGAATTAATCCTGTATCTCTGTTGTTTATACATGAAAGAAATTCCTTTGATCTTCTCGCATCTATAATTGATCTGACACTTAACCAGGAGGTTCGTCAGAGGTTTGCACTCTTGTCTTTTCTTTAATATTTGATAAGGTATGTCTTTGAAAATTTTAATGTCTTTACTATGATATCTCTTGGTAATTTCCTCTCTCTCACTACTCTGGAGGATACTCTAAACATTCTGTCAATATATGCCTCCACTTTTCCCTTTCTTACAACTTCGAATTGCCTCCATCATTTCTGCTACTGTAATTGGGTGATTTAAAGTTTGCCTTTGCTCTTCAGTTAATTCCTTTATTTTCTGATTATTTCTATATTCTCAGATAGCATTTTTCTAGTCTTTTGTCTACAAGTTCTGAATAGTACTTTGCAAAGTTTATTTTTATTTTTTCAGAGTTGGTATTCAGAGTTCACCATCTTTGATTTTTGTAATCAAGAATTTTTCTCCTCTTTTTCCTGGTTTCAAAGCTAACCAACTTCCAGGTTTATTTGCTCATTCAAAATGGTTTTGTTCTGTGTATAGCAATTTCCTACTTATCTCTTCTGTCAAATCCATATCAGGTTGTTTCTGCAGGGCCAGTATTTACCTTGAATAAGTCTTTATTCAATGGATTGTCCTTCGATTTCAACTTCTTTTGTCTTGATCTGATCATTGATTTTTTTTTTGTATTTTTTCTCTTCTTTTTCTGTTCAGTTCAGCATTTTGCTGGATAAAGAAACCTCACATCACCTTCTTCCTAGCATCTCAAACTATATCTTTAGTGGTTTCTTTCTGCTGGTTTTCTAAAAAATATAATTGCAGAGTCTTTTTAGCTTTTAAAATAATCTTCTCATCTTCTATAAGTCTCTCATTTAACCACCAACTAAAATCTTGTTTCTCTTTCTTTAATGACAGTAAAATAGCTTTATGATGAGTCAGCAGTGTGATGCGGCAGCCAAGAAAGCCAATGCAATTCTTGGTTGCATCAATAGGAGTATGGTGTCTAGATCGAGGGAGGTATTGGTACCACTTTATTCTGCTTTGGTTAGACCTCATCTTGAATACTGCGTCCAATTCTGGGCACCCCAATTCAAGAAGGATATGGATAAGCTGGAGCAGGTCAAGAGGAGGGAAACCAAAATGGTGAGGGGCCTGGAAGCCATGCCCTATGAGGACAGACTTAGAGAGCTGGGGATGTTTAGTCTGCAGAAGAGAAGTTTGAGAGGGGACATGATAGTCATGTTTAAATATTTGAAGGGATGTCATGTCGAGGAGGGAGTGGGCTTGTTTTCTCCTGCTCTTGAGACCAGGACAAGGAGCAATGGATACAAGTTGCAGGAGGGGAGATTTCACCTGAACCTCAGGAAGAATTTCCTGATGGTCAGGGCTGTCCGGCAGTGGAATGTGCTGCCACAGAGTGTGGTGGAGTCTCCTTCTTTGGAGGTTTTTAAGCGGAGGCTGGATGGCCACTTGTCAGGAGTGCTTTGAGGGTTTTCCTGCATGGCAGGGGGTTGGACTGGATGGCCCTTGTGGTCTCTTCCAACTCTACATTTCTATGATTCTATGATTCTATGATCCAGTAAATTCCTCAGGAATACATCCATTTTAGTCACATTTTTGCAATGCATCTTAGAAATCAAAAACATATCCAGTTTTGATAAAGATGCAGGTCTATCATAAAAAAACTAAATTCTTTCACAGCACTATGTAGGTATTGCCATATGTCTCTCAAAACCAAGAGTTCTAGTCATTTCTTCAAGAGATTTGGGAAGTTTCCCTTGTTCCTTTTTTATGTTTTTTTTCTGATTTTTGGTCAACAGATGGTCAGTTCGGTCAATCACTGTTCCAGTCTCCTAGCAGAATTACTTTCTCATAATCATATTCTATTATCTTTAACTCTAATTCTTTATAGAATATGTCCTTGTTGCTATGTGGTTGCAACCACGTAGCACAGTTGTCTTTGTTGCTGTGTGGTAGCAACCACATAGCATGCTCCCATTTGTAATAGCTTTTGGTTTTGCCACCTAATTTCAAAATACTAAAATAATGGCTGTGATTATCATTGAAAATGTCTTTTGATTCAGTTTTATTATTTACATAGATAACCACCCCTTTCTTTTTCTTCTCTATGTTGTTTTTCCTAATTTCTTGTTTTTGATGTGTTATCTTCTCCTTTTTTAATTTGAATTTCTTGTACTGAACCCATGTTAAAGCACCCAGGATTCACATGGCCCTTTGTAGTACAGGTGGATGCTAGCAATACTAGACTGGGAGCAGTCCTGCTGTTATCACCATGAACTGGCCTGGCATCGGAAGATATTAGATATCGTTTTGATATCACAATTCGGCCCCATTTTGCCACCCTCTGCCAAGTGTTTGTGAGGCCCCCGAACAAGCACAGAGCTAAGCACGGCCTGTAATTGCTGAACATTCCTTTCTCCACCTAGGCAAGCCAGACTCAGCCAGATCTATGCTTTAGGAGACCTCCCTAGACACACACCTCATTAAAGATGCACGCTAGTACACAGAGCCCCCTGTCTTGAGCAGGTAACTTGACGAGCAACCACCAAGCGAGCTGCATCTGCATAATGGCCATTCCATTGTCAATTCGGACTTAACTCAATCATGCTAAATTCTGACCTTTCAGAGACATTCTCTCGTGCCCAAAACTCATTGTTCTTTCCAAAGTACAGACTAGCCTATGGTTATATTTTCCCTATAAAAACTCCCAGTTCCGAGAGCTTCCTCGGATCACTCTGAACTTCCACCCCGCCTTGCTGCCGCTGCGTCTGCTGAGCCTTCCCCTCAGTCTCCGTCCGAGACTATGCATCTACGGACCTCTTCACTGATCTACCCCGGGCTTCGGACAGGTGTAGTATCTCCCACTTCAACAATCCCTTTCAAAATCCCGCTATACCGCTAACACCTTTATTTTCTATAGTTACTTGTATGAGTGTGTTGCATACACTGTTTGCCTGTATTTAATAAAATCACAGTTAATTTCATATTTTGGTGTGCTTCTTGGCTTGGCCTGACCCCGTAGAATTGGGTTGCAAGATCCTGATAAGTTACCCTGCCTCTCACTAGCTTAAGTGAGTGCTCCAGTTAATTTCCCCATCTTTGCATTATTTGTGTTTTGGTTATTTGGGCGCCCCTCCCGGGACCTCCAGCAAACAGGGTAACTGAGTGGTGGAGCAACGCGGGCAACCCCAGTACTCCTAATTTGAGAAGCAGTCAAAAACCTCCTCAAATCAGGTGGTACCGACCTAGGGAACAGTCAGTTGAGCTGTCTTAGAACGCTGGTAGGCAGGCAAGTGTGTGTATGACCTCTGTGTGTGTGAAGTGACTCTATCAGGTGGAAATCTGTTCCCCTTTCTTTGTCTTGTCCTGGGAACCACCTCACCATTTTGAGTCTATCGTGGGCTGGGACTCTACGTGTTTTTAGGCCTAGCACGTTAGGAACAGTCCACACACATTCAACATCTTAGCAGCAAGGCACACAGAAAGTACAGAAGGAGCAGCTCCCACTCCTTCCTTCGCCCCTTTGAGTTACCCCTTGAGTTTGGCTTGTTTGCATTGGAGAAGGCGCGAGTGCATCCCCGCTTCTCAAATTCTCGGGTGCATCCCGATTTCACTAGCATGATAGGTGCGAGTGGATCCCCGACCTGAGTTAGGGTTTAGCGGTTTACCACAAGGTGGAGGAGGCGCCCCTCACCCAGAAAACCAGTTAGGGATGGTTCAACTCTTGGTTCCTTGCCCCTTTTTCTCCGCTGCTTGGCCAGGCGGTGCTACAAGTTCTATTGGGTTTGTTTTCCCCCTTCAGGCAGGCAGAGTACTCCTGAGGGTTCCCTGGGTCTAGGTGACCTCCCTGTCCCTGAACCGTTGCCTTGGCCTTTTGTCCCCAGTGCTGTCGAGGTAGAAAACCGGGCCTGGGTGTACAAAAGTGACTCTTGTTTGGGCAGGCTGGAGATAGGTTCCCGTCCCTCCTTCCTAGAATAGTTCCGCAGAGCTCATTTTCCCTTAGCTCCCCCAAGGGTCTAGGTGGCCTTCCCATCACTCCAGTTCCTGGTCCCATGTTCGTGTTAGTAAGTGTTGTTGTGTTGGTTAGGAAAAACGGCTAAGAAGAGCCCTGTTACTGTTAAGGACCTCATGTGTGAGGAAGAGGTCTGAGGGAAACTAGAAAGATGAGTTTTGAGTAAGGGAAAGTGCCCCTGGAAAGACTCTCTCTTCCAGACGGCCGATCCCTTTACCTCCCTCCGAGAAGCGTACGCCCTGGCGCGCAAATCAAAGAACCCATTCGGGCCATTGAAGGATGCGTTGGAGCTTGGTGACTTTGGCTTGCGGCTAGAGATGCTAGCAGTGCCCTAGTTGAGACCCGGGGGAAGCTAGCAGAGATAGAAAACACCCGGCTTCAGTCCGAGATTGAGACCTTGCGGGCAGACAAGGTAACTTCTGCATCTGTCGCACAGGCCTCCACCCAGAAACTCAGTGACGTTACTTTGATGGCTCAGACATGGGAGGAGAAACCCCACGCCTTAGAGACTGAGCTTGATCATGCCCAGTCTGCGGCTAGATTCATGGTCGGGCAGGTGATGGAACAACAAGAGGCTGTGAGCCATGCAGCCTGCCTTAAGCAAATTGCTGCACTGGAGAGCCAGCTCCAAACATGTAAGGCATTGATTTCGGCTGTGTGCCCAGAGCTGCTCCTGAGTTTCACCCAAGACTTTTCTGGGGAGCCCTTGCCGGAGGATGCTCTGGCCTCCCCTCCTGTTAATCCAGACTGGAGTGCCCCTAAGGTCCCAGTCCACCCTGTTGAGACCTGGTCTATGACAAAGCGGACCATCCCCCTTGGTGAAGGAAGTTCAGGCAGGGCAGAAACACAGAAGACGCAGGTCACTGAGACTAGGGTCCCTTGGCGTGCCACTGAGACCAAGGAAATCGTGGACCAACTGGGTCCATTGAATCGGTCCACCAGGATCATGTGGCTGAATGCGGTGATGCATTCTCACCCAACAGCCAATAGACAGGACCTGACCCAGCTGACCCGACTTTGCATGTCCCCCTTGGAGCTTCTTACCCTTGAATTGGCCGTGGCAGCTCGAGGCCTGGTTAGGCTAGAGGCCCATGACTGGATAACAGAAGTAGTGAGGATCCTTTGGCACGGACAGAGTGCGAGTGTGCTCTACGTCATGGAGCAGTAGGGTCCTTGTGAGAATCCTGAGGTTTACGTGGTGCGGAAGCAGCTACTTGCCATTCTGGTCGAGAAGGTCCCCCTGACTGCCCACGGGTTCGGCTTTGACCACATGGAATTCAAGACTCTGTTGTACGGAGGCTTGAAACACGAGACAAAGATGGCCCTGGGTTTGGTGGATCTGGCCACTACCACCTGGGAGGATTTCGGGAACAACCTCCGGCGAGTCGCGGACCTGCTGAGAGAGGCTGGATCCCTGAGACATCCCGCCAAAACCCAGAGACGAGATGCTGGGAATTGGGAACCCATATCGGAGGTGACATACTCCAATTATGGGCCTCACTCCCAGCACCGGAAGACAGCGCCAAATTTGGTTCCCAAGGGGAACTGGAACTCCTCCCCCATTCCCAGACAGGATAGGCAGTGGCAAGGGAGAGATTCCCGCAGCCAGCCTGGCAAGGCAGGGAATCCCCTGCAGCAGCCCATGGCCCCCAAACCGCCCTCTGACTCTGGGCCTCCCAGGGAAATGTCTGGTGGGTACGATCCCACAGCCCAGACGTACTCCTCGGATAGAGTCAAGATCTGGGGCATGCTATGCCGGTTCAGACTGGACATGAGCCAGTTCAACAAGCAGCCCACATCTGAGCTTCTAGAACATATGTGTCAAACTCAAGGCCTGCAGGCCACATCCGGCCCGGTGTGTAATTATATCCGGCCTGCAAGATCATTTTATATATTATTGTTATTAATGGCCCGGCGATATGAAGCGCTGGTAACACAATAAACTACAGATCCCATAATGTAGCGCTTCAGCTGCCTTGCCGAACACTTCCCGCGTTAATCAAGTCTAGCTTATGATGCTGCAAGTTATTGCGAAGCTAGCCCTCACGATGCTGAAGAGAAAAGTTGATTCTGAAAACAGAGCCTTTAAAAACCGATGGGAGGCTGAGTATATGTTTACTGACATTGTCGGTAAACCCGTGTGTCTCATTTGTGGAGCTAATGTGGCTGTAATTAAAGAATTTAATCTAAGACGACACTATGAGACAAAACATCAGGATAACCTGAAAGACCTGAATGCAGAGCAGAAGATACAGAAAGCAGAAGAGTTAAAGAAGAATCTGATACTTCAGCAGACGTTTTTTACCCGTGCAAAACCACAAAGTGAAGCTACTGTGAAAGCAAGTTTTGTCGTGGCAGAGATCGCCAAATCAGCCAGGATATATTTTTATGAAAATACCCAAAATCTTTCGGGATATTTAAAATTTAAGTTTATTTTTTATATAAAATGACATAAGAGTAAAGAAATTTGAATGTTTGTTCTTTTAACATTTACTTTATTTCTAACTTGTATAATTTAGACAGGATATATTTTTATGGAGAGCAAAATATTATAAGTTATTTAAGGTTTGAGTTGATTTATTCTGCAATAATATTCCTGTCTGTTTTTATTCATATTTATGTTCAAAAAAGTTGTTTTAAAAGTTTTAAAGTTTTAAAAATTTAGTTTTAGTGTGTTCAATAAATGTTTATCCTGTTCGGCCCATGACCTAAAGTGTGTTTTGGATTTTGGCCCCCTGCCAAATCCTGCAATTGAGTTTGACACCCCTGTTCTAGAAGCTCTGGACAAGCAACTTTTGGTGGGTGGTAAACAGCTGGTCCAGGCCATGACGAATGGCCCACCTCTGGCTGGGTACTACCCAACTTTGGACTTTCAAGAATAGGGGTGCCCTCGGTCCAGGAAGCTTCCCAGCAGCCTTGTGGCCAGGTTGCGGCCAGACAAGTGGGGAAGATTCTGGGTGAAGGCAGGCATAGGAGCCAAGGGGGGGGAACTCCTGCCACCCTGTTAGTGGATTCCGGTGCGGCACTGAACATGTTGCACCCTAAATGGGTCAGACACGGTGAACCTACACCTGAACGTGTCCAGCTTTCTCAATACGGTGGGGGGGGTCACCTTGCAGGAGCTTGGAAGGACATCCCAATGTCCATAGAGACATTTCATTTTCAGCTTTGGGCATGTGAGAACCGCAGCGAGGATGATGGCCTTTTGGGCATCAGCTTCCTTCGGGGAAACAAGCACACTGTTGACTATGCAAACGGGTTTCTGTGGAAGTTAAACCAGGGACCAGAAGAGATTTTGGCAGTGCACCAATGTGCCGCCATTAAGGCTCCCACCCCCGTACGTTACTTGACTAGTGACCCTTGGGTAAGAGCTTTCCCGGAGGTCTGGATTAAAGACAAAATCGAGTGCAGGACTGTAAAGGAGGCTTGTGTCCTGATAGAGGGCCGAGATCCCCACCTCAGAAGCAAAACAAATACCCTAATGAGGCCGAAGAAGGCATTGGGAAAACCATAGAGGGGCTCCTCCAGTGGGACGTAATAACCCCGATGCAATCAACATGCAATGCTCCCTTGTGGCCAGTCTTAAAATCAGATGACAAAATGTGGAGGATGTCTGTAGATTTCAGGGCTTTAAACTCTGTGACTCCTCCCGTGGCGCCAGTCGTGGCAAAGTACAATGAAATCCTGTCTGCCATTGCAGCAGGAGCTAAATATTATAGTGTGATTGATCTGGCAAATGCTTTCCATTCCATCCCACTCCACGAGGTGTGTTGGTATAAATTTGCCTTCATGTTCTGGAGCCAACAGTATGTGTTTAAACGCATGCCCCAGGGCTTTCATTCTAGCTCGAGCATTTGCCACGCACATGTGGTTAAGATGTGGAACAAGCTGCAACCAGCTTCACGATCCCACGTCTTATCCTACGTAGATGATATTTTGGTCCATTCCGATACTGAAGAAAAGACCCGAGAAATTACTCATGAGGTGTTAGGAATCATTCGGAACACTGGCTTCAAGGCCAATAGGGAAAAGGCTCAGTTGGTGTCCATGGAGGTAAAATATCTAGGTCTTTGTCTAGGCACTGATGGTCGCACCCCTGATGTGCAGCGGGTGGAAGTGATCTCGAAGTTGCCAGCCACCACAGACATGCACTCCCTGCATTCCCTCCTTGGAACGTTCAACTTTTCTAGGCACTTTATAGAGTCTTTCGCCACCAAAGCGAAGCCTCTGTATGCCCTACTAAAGAAGAATGCCAAGTGGAACTGGGGACCAGCTCAACAGCAGGTGTTTGCACAACTTAAGGAAGACTTGATGAAAGCGCCAGCTCTGGCGCACCCTAATATGGAAAAGCCATTCCTTATCCAGTTAGCCACCTCTGACAGGAGCATAGGAGCGGTCTTATCGCAACAACAAAATGGCAGTCAGTGTGTGATAGCTTATGCCTTCAGAAATCTGGATCCACACGAGACCAAATTTAGTCCCTGCGAGAAGACCTGTCTCGCTCTTATCTGGGCTCTAACGCACTGGGAGTTTATGACTGGAGGTGCCCGTGTGATTGTCCAGACTCCCCACACTCACTTAAGTACATCCTTTCTGGGAAGGTCCAGAATGGCCAGGTGTCCAGCACCCATATTGCCAAATGGACTGTTTCCCTGGTGTCTCGTGGGGTGGATTTTCAGAAGCAGCCACAGGATCCACCAGCTCCATATGGTCTAGTTGTGACCGGAGCTATGTATGAGTGCCCTTTACCACCTTTATATGTTAACGATTGGCCAGTGGAATGGGGAGCCTCCCTTGAGGAAGCTCAGTTACAGGGCTTTGTTTGATGGTTCTGTGACAGTTATCCATGCACGTGGACGGTAGCCCACGGACAGGCTATGGAGCAATCTACGTCACAGACTCCTTCGTCCTACAGGGGAAAGCCCGGCCACATTCTAGCCAAGCAGCGGAGGTAGAGGCTCTGAAAGCTATTTTGGAGCACGAGCCGCTTGACTGCCTCCTGGCAATCTATACCAACTCGGATTGGACGGCTAAGGCTGCAACCGTCTGGTTACCAATCTGGATACAAAATGACCTTAAAACATCCGATGGGAAGCCCATAGCCCATCTAGAAAAATGGGTCCGTGAGTGCAGCCCAAATTGAGGAACGGGTCGTCCCTACATGGGTAGCTCATGTCAGAGGACACCAGAAAAAGGGTATGCTTACCTGCATTTGGAACAACGGGGCAGATGCCACAGGACGTGATGCAGCATTGCAGGATGATGGGGCCCCCATTGCCACCATTAATGTGAACCCCAAGGAACAGCTGGTTTCACCCATGTTCAACCTAGGGGTTTTACAGACAGGAGACTCCGAGATCTTGGACTTGGCCAGGAAGGGCTCGGATGAGTCTGGCTGGCTCAAGATCTCACAGCTGGATGGTGTGTACTGGGCTATCGAAGCCAGTGGCCAGCATCACTGGATCATGCCCAGGGACCTCCGCAGCGACATCATTCAATTTGTTCACGAGCAGGGACACCGAGGGTGCGAAGTGACTCTGGATTGGGTTCGGGAAACTAGGTGGTGGCCGTGAGTTAAGCAGGATGTTGACCAGTGGGTGGACAACTGTTTGGCTTGTGCCATGATCAACGCTGACCCTACCAGTCCCAAGGCTCCCATCCAGCACCAGTGCATCGAGGGTCCTTGGTCACGCATTCAAATAGATTTTATAAGTCTGCTCCCAACAACCCCACATGGGAACGAGTATTGCCTCATGGTCATCGATCCCTTTAGCAAGTGGATCGAGGCCTTTCCTTGCAGGGACAACACCGTGAGCACGCCGCGTGCTTGCTGTTCAATAATGTCTGGGCAAGGTGGGGGGTGTCATGGTACCTTGACTCAGACGCAGGGTCCCACTTCACTGGTGAGGTCACCTGAGAGCTGTGCAAGGCCGTGGGCATTCGCCAGTGCTTCCACATCGCCCACCATCCTCAAATTTCAGGACAAATCAAGAGAACGAACCGGTCTCTGAAGGAGGCCCTTCAGAAAATGGTGCATTCCTCCGGCAAAGACTGGGACACAAAGCTGCCCATCATCCTAATGGCCTTCCGAGGCACGGTGGCATCCCACGGCTTCACACCACATATGATCATGACAGGGCGGAAGATGATGCTGCCTGAGGCATTTTGGATTAATACAGATCTCCCCTCCGAGTTGGAACCAGTGGTTCTCAACAACAAGTGAGTCAAATACTCCGGCAGGTCACAGCCCAGCTGTGTTAGTCCCTTATAGTCCTATAAAGTCCTATAAAGTTAGTCCTTTATAGAAATTTCTATAAGGACAAACATTCCCTCACTGCCAGGTGGGTCGGCTCTGTCCCCATTGTGAAACGGGTTTCACCCGCAGTATACCAAGTAAGGATTCCTAGGAAGCGAGGAGACTGGCTCAAGTTCTTTCATGTTTTCCAGCTGAAGGAATGGAAGGGCCAGCCAGTCGATCCTAAGGAAATTGTAGAGGCCGAGCCCCCAGAGAAGGATGCTGGGAAGGTTCCCATCAGCATAATTGCCCCTCAAGGGTCTTTGAATTACCAAGAGGTGCCAATCGTTAACTTGTCAGAGACATTTGTCTCAATCTACGAGGCATTTGACAATGGTTGAACGGCTGCTGTTTGCACGGCTCGGAGGTGGAGTGGCGACCCTTTCAAGCTCCCAGTTATTGTAAATAGTCACGCCTTGTAAATAGTTTTGCTTGCTTGATCTGGTATTGTTTAGCTTTTCTTGCTAAGTATTTCTTTCTTTGTACTGTTTTGGGGAAGACCTGCAGGATGGCTGTCCCGAGACCCTCCTTTTTTTGAGATAGATCAGGCATACAGAGTCAGTCCTGGTGCCCTGAGGAAGGGGCACGAGTCCAACCGGGACGGTGGCATTCTCTCACTCTGACGGATTGCCTTGTGCAATGGCGTCCTGGGAAGTACGGGTGAGACGACGAGGATCTAACAACCTTCTCAGAAGAACCAGCTCCAACTCTGGACTCTGGTCTACTGCCCAGAATAACTTCCAACTTGGAGAGGCCTCTCTCCTCATTCTTTCTGCGTGCTTGGATTGTTAGGGTGAGAACAATCTGAGGTGCTCCCTAGCTTGGCACACAATTCAGCTTTGAGTTCCTAAATTTAGGTCTACCCTCCGACATCCCATAAGGACCGGAAGCCCACACAGTTGGCAAGACGCCTGGCCCTGGTGCATTGTGCCCAATCTGCATATGTTAATAGAACATTTGCATACGTAGGCCCAACCATCCAGGCCAATCACCAAGAGGGTCAGCGTCTGTTCTGGCGACGAGCAAGCATAGCCTGCGCTTGTCTCGGATTGGTTTCATTGTCTGTCTTTTAACCTGTTTGGGAGCCCTCGCCGTCAGGCGAAGACCAGAACCTAACCTAATTCAATGAGAGCAAGGGTGTACCACAGCCATTGCAAATGGGGCTTCAGCAGGAGCAATTTATGTGTGGCTGTTTTAAACAAACCACCCTTCTCATGTGGTCCATCTGACCCCTGAGCTTTGCATGCCTGATCCACCACAGACGGTACACAACTGGAGGGCCTCCCTCTACCGAGGTCTGGTCAGACCGACCTTTGCCTTAGGGTGAAATAGGTCTGAGGCAGTCACCCCTGCACCCTCCGTGATAGTAACTTAACCTGGGGTCCTGTTAAAACCAACTGAGGCTCCCATCATCCCTGAAGTTTAAACTTCACGACTCAAACCCAGCTCCCAACAGGCTCCATGCCATTAATTTACATTGAACATCTGCATTGGCTATAACCCGTGTCAGTCTTTCCTTCTATGAGCAATAGGTTGACAGTTCCAGAGAGCCGAGACTATCCTCGGACCAGACCATCACCCCCGGATACCAAGGGGGGGTGAACTCCAAGCTACTGCAGTTCCAGCTGGGATCCCTTCTGAGGAGGTGGCTCGAGCCCCCCAACGCTGCTGTGGGACCCAGGGGGGTGATCCAGACACCCTCCAATGGACTTTAAAGATTGTCTTTCCAACGCCCCTGCTTTCAAGGACTTTTTACCTTTCCTAATGGATACTTCCACTGCCCTGCTCCTGCAAAGAGTTAGCGTCCTCCAGCTAACTTGACCACAAACTTGGACATTATTGCTGTTCCTGATCCGCTACTTGGATGGACTGTTATTTTGCTCAACGGTTCCAGTTACAAGACTTTTCCTGTCTCACGGGGGGAGGGGCAGAGCCTTTTGCCTGCACCTCGCTCCTCCTGGACTATGAACCCTCATTCTCTCGCTGGACTAAATTGCTTTGTGGATTATTTCCATTGCCAGACCCTACATTAGATTTACCGCTTTTTTATTGCTCATTGGCTATTTCTCATTGCTCCAGTACCTTTCTCCATTGGCGGGAGAATTCTGTTCATTGACCACCGGTCATTGCTATCGCTGTTTCATTGTGAATCTATGTTTGTCTGTGTGCATGTAGCCAGGTTTAGGATTTTGTTAGTCGAGGACTGTTTTTTTTACTAGGTAGGAATGTTGCAAAACGCCTTTTCCCTGAGGAGTGATACGACCCCGGAATCGATAGACTCCTATTCGACTCGAAGTTCATTTTGAAATGTTTAATTCGAAAATGCTCAACTTGTTTCAAATTGCCCATTTTCGGGGGGGGGGGGATTGATATCACCATGAACTGGCCTGGCTTCGGAAGATATTAGATATCATTTTGATATCACAATTCAGCCCCATTTTGCCACCCTCTGCCAAGTGTTTGTGAGGCCCCCGAACAAGCACAGAGCTAAGCATGGCCCGTAATTGCTGAACATTCCTTTCTCCACCTAGGCAAGCCAGACTCAGCCAGATCTTGCTTTAGGAGACCTCCCTAGACACACACCTCATTAAAGATGCACGCTAGTACACAGAGCCCCCTGTCTTGAGCAGGTAACTTGACGAGCAACCACCAAGCGAGCTGCATCTGCATAATGGCCATTCCATTGTCAATTCGGACTTAACTCAATCATGCTAAATTCTGACCTTTCAGAGACATTCTCTCGTGCCCAAAACTCATTGTTCTTTCCAAAGTACAGACTAGCCTATGGTTATATTTTCCCTATAAAAACTCCCAGTTCCGAGAGCTTCCTCGGATCACTCTGAACTTCCACCCCGCCTTGCTGCCGCTGCGTCCGCTGAGCTTTCCCCTCAGTTTCCGTCCGAGACTATGCATCTACGGACCTCTTCACTGATCTACCCCGGGCTTCGGACAGGTGTAGTATCTCCCACTTCAACAATCCCTTTCAAAATCCCGCTATACCGCTAACACCTTTATTTTCTATAGTTACTTGTATGAGTGTGTTGCATACACTGTTTGCCTGTATTTAACAAAATCACAGTTAATTTCATACTTTGGTGTGCTTCTTGGCTTGGCCCGACCCCGTAGAATTGGGTTGCAAGACCCTGCTAAGTTACCCTGCCTCTCGCTAGCTTAAGTGAGTGCTCCAGTTAATTTCCCCATCTTTGCATTATTTGTGTTTTGGTTATTTGGGCGCCCCTCCCGGGACGCCCAGCAAACAGGGTGACACTGCTACAGGCAGATGATGCAGGCTGCTTGAAACCATGTGAGTATCTTTAAAACATTTACTGAAGCCAAATTGGATTGGTTGGTATAGGAAAAGGGAGCATCAGCTATTACATGGGATTTGGAGGCTTGGAAACAGTTTTTAGACAGTGCTAGCTGCCCCTTTGAGATTTTGGCAGATCATCGCATTCTAGAGGCTTTTCATACCCCAAGCAATACGAGTGCAAAAGAAGTATGGTGGACTTACTTTTCTACAAGTTTAAATTCACTCTAAATTACTGGCCAGGGAAAAATAATTTTTTAGCTAATGTGTTGCCTCATTTATCTCAGCATGACAGCCAGAAAAATGAGATGGTTGACACTGTACTTATCCCTCGACAGTTAGGGCTAGCATTTATGATCAGTAGTCAAGCATGGGGGTGGGGAGCGGAGAACAAGCTGAAAGCAGTCCCAGAAATCTTGGTCTAAAGCCTATGTGAGGCAACAAGGGAGGATGGCTGGGTCAAGGAATATGAAACTGAACTCTCTAAAAGAGAGGGAGTGTGTCATAAAGGAGGAAAAAAAAGCTGTTCCTGTGAGAAGAAAGATTTTGCAACACTGCCAAGATCTTAAATTGGCTGGGCATTTTGGGTTTCTCAAAATATTGCATCTTGTAAGAAGGGACTATTAGTGGCTGAAGCTGAGATCAAATATGGAATATTTTGTGAAGGTATCCTCTGTTTATGAGTGGCAAGCCAAGAGGGTTGTTACAACTGTTGCCTAATTGATCTCCCTGAGAGTAATTAAAAAAATGGACATTTGAGTGGTTACTGATTTGTTTTTTATGCTTTGTAAATCCATCCTTGCAGCAACACAGTTGGCAAAAGTATTTCTCCAGTACATATATTGATTGCATGGTGTGCCAAGCAAAATAGTATCTGATTGGGACTGTCAATTCACATCCCTGTTTCAGAAAGTGTTTTTAAGACTGTTGGTGGTAGAACAAGCAATGAGCACAGCCCACCATCTAGAAACAGATGAACAAGATGAAAGAATCAAATTTTGGAACAATATCTACAATGTTAAGTGACCTATCAACAGAACAACTGGGAAGCTCTGCTCCTCTTTGCTGAAATGTCTTATAACAATGCTGTAAATCAAAGTACTTGAGCATGCCCCCTTTGAAACTGTATGGGCAGAGATTGAAACATTTGGGCAGAAACATTTTCCATCCCTTGAGATCACCTAGACTGACCTGAGTCTGGTAATTGAGTTGACACAAAGGGTCAAGACTGCTTGGCCAGCCACAGTCTTGGCATTGCACAATGCTAAGAATACCTACAAAAGATATACCAATCAGAAAAGAGCTCAAAATTGGAACTTCAAGCCAGGGGACATGGTGTACATATCCATAAAGTTGTTGAAATGCCCCCAGCCTTTTAAGAAATGGGGTTCTAAATTCATAGAGCCATTCCACACTGCATCCTTAGTGAACGATGCAACTACTGAACTTGAATTGCCTAACAGTTACAGACTAATCCACTCTGTGTTTCATTTCAGCCTTCTCAAACAGCAGCCATGCCAGATGGGTGGCACCTTGCTCAACCAGCCTTTCCTCCAGTAATCATGGTGAGGCAGGATCAGCATTTTGAAATTTCTGAAGTTTTGGATTCACAGCAACAGAAGGGGGGACTCCAATATTTAGTCTACTGGAAACATTTGCCTGCTAGTGAATGAGAATGGGAAGATGCCCAACATGTTAATGTCCTGCAGCTGATTTGCAAATTTGATGACATGTACCCAAATAAGCCAAGATAGAGAATGAAGATGGAGGAACGGGGGGGGGGGTGGCTGGGGGGAGAGAATGCCAGGTCAGCTTTGCTCTCCCTGCCAAGTAATGCCATGTAATACATGGATGTTTGAAAATGGGCTTTATTATATTGTAAGAGGATGATGGGATCAGGTGGAAAAGAGTGTACTGGGAATGAAGGAATTTTTTTTCTGCAGATTTTTATTTGTACAGCATGTAAAAGCTTCAGTTATATTAAATATTCCATTTGCAGCCGAAACAAAAAGCAATATTTACCAAATCAGAAGAGTAGCAAAGAAGCAGCAATGTGGCTTAGACACATGTCTAAGGACAGTACACAACTGGGAATCAGAGTGGCTACTAGCATTCGATGTACTGCTAGCTAGCTGGTCAAAAATGGGGGTTTTCCGTGTAATATTCTCAGTTTCTAACACCTCCCCTCTACCCTGGTTTGATCTTTCCAATTATGTCTATTTACCCTGAGATCTCCTATATCCAAGATCAACATGTAGACTGGTCTCCTTTAACAGATAAATAACCTAATATTGATTAAACTTTCATTTTCCGAATAGCTTTACATAACCTTTCTCAATTAACTAACTGACATAACTTTAGATAATTTATTTCAACATACTCCTTAATAAAACTCATAATCTGTTTTAATAGTTTTATTGTGAAACTCTGTATATGATTAAGATAAGAATACTTTGTAAATTTGATTATTTTTTTATTTTATAATAAAAAATATAGGAAAAAAACTGGAGGTGGCTTCTGCACCTTTAATGGTTGTGTAGGAAGAAAGAATTTCAGGAGATGTTGCTTGTTACCTCTTTGTGTGACAAGTGCCTCCTGCTGACATTCCCTCTAGTTTTCATACTTCCAGCACAAGTTACTTTTCCTTGGTAATTACCCAGATATTGGCTATATATTACCTCAGTATGAGGGGCGCTATGCTTGCAGGTGTTCAGTACCCCTTCATATGAAGGGAAAGACACATTTGTGTTCTGTTTGTGGGCTTCGCTGAGGCAACCGATTGGAAGCATTATTTCCAAACCTCATGTGGTGATGTTATTTTATAGAAAAATAACTCATCATTACTCATTCCTTACTGTGGAAGGAGAAGAGCATGTTACATCACTGATTAGTGATGTGGTACCAACATGTTACTTGAAAACTGATTCAAAGGAATTCTGTAATTGGTGACCCCATTGATTCATTGTTTTATCTAATTTCCCTTTAATCCTTCCTTAGACAAAAATGGGGCAGATTAATTACTGATTAGACTACCACTAATCTTAGTTAAAGGTGCTACAATCGTCCCTTTTGTTTGTATATTCAAAGATATTAAGGTACTGTGATGTTTTCCTTTATTCAAAGAGGTTGAGTAAAAAGGAGGAATAGGAGTGTGGTGGGCAGAACGAACAAAAAGAAGTTTTAAAAAAGGCACGATGGGGAAGTGTATGAAACATAGATAAATGCTTTTTTTTCCACTGATGGGTAAGAAGGAAGTTAATTTAACTATACTGCATAGATTATTTTATTTATACCTAGGAAAACTAATCCAAACGATATTAAGTGGAATAGTCAGAAGAGAATATGTGAAATACAGAGTGGAAGACATAATGAATTCAGATTACGTTATAACACTTGTTTATGTTATTCATACTTTGTGCTTAATATATTGTGTTACTTTATAACTGTTATTATTAATTACTTTCTCAATTTTGTTTATCAAAATAAAGTTTAAAAAACTGAAAAAAAATGGGGGTTTTATACACAATTTCTGTCTGGAAGGCATGGATGTGAATGGCTCTCTGGGCAAGTAAACATTGGAGTTCACAGAGTGGACAATGAGGTCCAGAATGGGCTGATGATTTTAGTGCTAAGAGATAAAAGGGCAAATGGTTGACTGATAGCTCTGTTCTTATCAGTCAGGTTTTGGGATGAAGGAAAGATTGCTTGGTTGGTGGAAATCTCCCAGTCACTTTTACCCTAAAAGACAGAGACAGCAAGGTTAGCTGCAAGCCTATTATTGCAGGAGTTACCTGGTGGTTTCCTGACTATGACCTGGCTACGTCTAGAGAGGATTTCTGACAGCACACATGGTCAGCCAGTCTTTTCCTCTTGTTCAGCCTGTCCATACAGACATAGCAGGGCTATATTTTATAGCAAATCGAATTAGTATATCTTGTCAATTAAATCATATTTCACCAATTGAACCATATCACAGTGTGGGGGTGTATGACCTAGTAACATCAGGACTGGTCACCAAACAATATGGCCACTTGAAGCTGTAGTTCTGTCTTTCACCATCCACCAAAACATATTAAAATCCTTAATTTTCTACAGCAGTTGGGGACATAATTTAAAGAACTAAATCCTTCATTGGCTATTGCTTTAGCACCGCTAAACCTGAAACAATCTGCAATATCATCTAAATTAAATGCAGTTGCTACCACCATAGATGAAGTCCTGGATGCAAGCCTCCAAACTAAACTGGACCTCCAGGACATGCAAAGCTGGTTTTTTTGTTTGGTTTTTTCAGACAAAAGACTGTCTTGGAACATTAAAGGAACTAATTTGGCTGCTAAAAAATTTCACCATTTGGAAAAAAATGGTTTTATCTCCAAGAAATACATATTAGGAGAAAAAAGATAAGAAATAGTTAATCAATTCTAAGTTAGGGAAAGAAATTTCATCATCTATTGACAGAAAAATAGTGGAATTGTAATCTACCTAAATCATCACTGGCTTCAGAAAAAGTCTTTAAAGATAACAAGGGTCAGATGGTGGGAGTTCAAATTAACCTTCAAGGACAAAAAGAGTTTAGTCCAGGGCCAAATGAAAACAAAGCAACTTTCTATGAAAAAATACTTCAAAAGATTTGAGAGTTTTCACTCAATAAATTTATCATGTTTGGAGATTTTAATGGAACTATCAACCCTAAAATTGATAAATCAATAGAGAAGAAGAAAAAGCAAGACAGTGAAAATTACCTAAAGCATGTATGTATGTATGTATGTATTTAGTGGACAGTTTGGAATTGATAAATACTTGGGGACTAATATATGGCAAAGCAAGAGAAAATACTTTCTTCTCAAAAAGACACAAATCTTTTTCTAGAATCGGTATGTTTCTGACAGAACTTAAATAAAGAAACCAATATTCAAGTTGTTTGGGATGCAAGCAAGGCAGTAATGAGATGTTTCTTTATTCAATAGAATACAGAATTGAGAAAGAATATATAAAGGCAACAGGAGGAGTATATGTTTCAAGTTAAAAAGAAGGAAGCAGAAATTCAATTGCTCTCCCAGCACAGTTCTGATGAGAGAACTAAAAATATTACAAAAGCAAGTCTCAATAATCTGACATTACAACTGAAAAAAAAAATGAAACATTTTGAATCTGCAAGCAAGCCAGGAAAATGGTTGGCTGTAACTGAGGAATGAGAAAGAAAGAAAGATGATTTTGGAAATTAAAGATGGGAAATATGCAACTTCAGATAACCAAAAGATACAGGTGATTTTTCATAAATATTTTTGGCATTATATAAAGAAAAGAAAAGTCTATTGAGACAGTCAAATAAATTTGTAAATTTGGATTTACAAAATTTACCGACATTTTTTGAGGATCAAAAAGCCATCTTGAATGTGAGAATAACAGCAGCAGAAGTGGTGGAGGCAGTTAAGAAAATAAAAGATGAGAAGTCCCCAGAACTAAATGGCTTAGCAGCTAGCTACTGCAAGATGTTCGAGAGCGAGTTGTATCTGACGCTGAAGCATATAATGAACTCAGTAATTGAATGAAATAAAATACGAGAAAATTGGACTGGAGCTAACATAACACTGTTCCGAAAGGAGCACACAGATATAATGGATCTCAAGAATTATAGATCTATATCTTGATTGAACAATGATTATAAAATATTTGCTACAATACTAGCTGAAAGACTTAAAAATATTAGATAAATTAATACACGGAGATCAATGTGGATGTTTACCCAAAAGGCAAATGAGACACAACACAAGATGTGTAACAAACACACTAGAATAGTTGGAGGCTCACAATGAAAAACAAATTGCATTAATTTTCCTAGATGCTGAGAAAGCTTTTGATAATGTTTCCTGGACATTTATGACAGAGGCCCTCCAAAAAATGAACTCTGGGCAGAATTTTCTGACTTGGATCAGAGTGATTTGCTCAAAACAAAAAGCACACATTTTGATCAATGGTGATAGAATTGAATTTTGTAATATTAAAAAATGAACAAAGCAGAGATGCTCCCTGTTGCAGTTACTTTTTATGATAAGTTTGGAAGTCTTGCATGGAATTATTAGGTCAGAAGAAAATGTTAAACTATAAATAAACATTTAAGTTAAGAGCATTTGCAGACAATTTGATGGTTTTTTACAAGATCCATTAGATGGCACACACATGCTGCTTAAAATCCTGAAGGAATATGGAGAAATAGTAGACTTTAAAATTAATAAAGAAAAAACTAACGATGACTAAGAATATAACAAGAGACCAATAGACTTTACTAGTGAAAAAGGCAGACTTTAAAGTCACAAAAAGTGAAGTACATGTGGGTTATTTTTGGAACGCATAATACAAAGTTATTTCGGAACAAATATATTAAAATTTGGAATTATATTAAGTTGGACTTTCAACATTGTTCAAAACTGAAACTGTCTCTGCTGGAAAAAATTTCAGTTATGAAAATGAATGTGTTATCAAAAATGCTTTTCTTATTTTGTTAATAATATCTAATGACATAACCATTTATTTTAAACAATGCCAAAAAGATCTTTTGAATTCCTTTTGCAAAGGAATAATCCAAGATTGAAGATATAAGCACTACAAGACACAAAACAAAGGCGGAGGGGTGGGCCTTCCAAACTTAAGAATCTATTTCTATGTCTCATATATGTTTCTAGTTGCGGGACTGACTGACACTAATAGAGGGAGATTTTTACTGTTAGAAGGGTTTGACCTAAGATTTGGGTGGCACTTTTTAATGGTATGATAAGTTTAAAGCTAATGTGACTTTTCATCATCATTTTATAAGATGGGCATTACTCAGAGGCCGTTCCTACCCTACACTGTTATAGTGCTATTATTCCACTTTCAACATCCTGTGGAATTCTAGGCTTTGTTGTTTCCTGGGGCCAAAGAGCTCTCTGGCTGAGAATTCTAAAGGCCCCTCCCTAAACTGCAAACCAGGAGTCCATAGGATGTTGAAAGTGGAATAATAACACTATAACAGTGTTGTATGGAAATGGCCAGAGTTTCGAATAAGTTTAAACAAAGACTTTACCCCAAGATGACACTTTCGGTTTCTTCACATGAAGTTTTGTTTTCAAAATAAATTATAACAAAAGATAAGTGGATAATATATGCTGACCATCCCTTCAGCCTGGTTGCAATGCTGACATTTAACTGGAGAACCTTTATACATTCCAGAACGTTTTTCAGGTGTAAGGTACCACTGATACATCATCTTATCAAAATTTTCTTTCAGGCATAATGTAAATTTGAAACCCTTCACCCGTGTCTTCTTCCACTGATCTAATGGAATTGTGTGGGCTAATTTTGAACTTATTTAATTATATGTTCTCTTACTTGTTCTTCCTCTGTTTCAAATCTTAATAAAATCTTACACATTTTTGCTATTTTGTGTTAATCATCATTATAACGTTCATTTTCAAAATCAGTCTTATCCGTGTCAAAACCAAACAATTTTCATCCAATTTAAATCTTTCAGATAATTGTCTATAAGCAAACCATCTGATGTCAAAACACTTTAAATTTAACTCATTTGATTTTAATTGTATTTCTTCCCCCTCCTCTTTAACTAAATCTTAGTACATTAACCATTTTTCTTTTGAATATCTAAGACCAGGCAAGAAATTCTAAGGATCAAAGGAAATGATAGAGAGGGGTTGTTTTAGCAAAAAAACAAAAAACAAAAAAACCAAACTTGCGGGGGGGGATAGACCTGGAGGAACCGCCAACGGGTGTCATGAATAGATAATAATGGATTATTGTGTTTTACTGTATAACTAAGTGGGCAATGAAAGGCATTAACTCTAGCCTCTTGTGTTCCAATAAACATTATGAAAATTAGGCGTGCGTTTTCTTGAGCGACACAGCGTAGCAGTATACAATACTAGACTTTTTCCAATTCAGCAGGAAAGAGTGTGTGAGTGGGAACCATGTGGATTAATTCCCTTGGTAAACTCCTCATTGCCTAAATATTGCATGACAAGTGCATGTATTTCTTAGTTTCAAGTGTTTCTAGTAATTTACATTCAGAAGTGCATGTACCTAATCCTTTGGGAAGTCTGAACAGTTATAAAACTTACAAAATAGTAAAGCAGACATATTTTCAAGCGTATTACAGCAGATTCAGCACTCTCTAGCAAATTGTGAATGATGTTAACCCATAGTTTATACAACAGGAAAATTGGAACCAACATGAAGGAGTGAGAGATACATTTTACAGCTCTGAATTAGTAAGTTCTGGTATCCATTTATACTTTAGGTGGAAGAATGGGGTGAAATCTTTTTCTGTTTCTGGCCCAGATTGCCTTTTCCTTCCTTCTTGTGCAGTATATTGTTTTTGCCCATGCTATTTGTATTCTGTTTTTGCCCATGCCATTTGTATTCTTTTAGTTTCGGTACATAAATGTTGGAACTTAGAAGATAAGAAAGCATATTGTTTGGCAGCTCATTCCACCCACCAAAATATGTTTGAATGACAAATAAAATTTGGGTGAAGCAAATGCAAAAAATCTAAAATGTGTGAACTATTTCGGTTAATACAAGAAGAGACAAAATGGGATACATATTTATAATTTGCACTGCGTTATAAAGTGTAGAAAATAAAGTGAAGTTTAAAGCTTTTTCTTTTATAAAACTGGTACTTGAAGTCACCCAACTATGTACAGATTTAGGGCAGGCAAAGAAAAGTAACTCTTTAGATTACATACCATTATTATTATTATTATTATTATTATTATTATTAGCACTTTAATAGCATTAAAGAGACTAGGCATGGAGGTTAGAGTAATCTGTTCCTATTAGTCATGACAGCCAAGCAGAACTTCCATGTTAACAGGCAATGTATTTCTCACTACCACATATGGAGGCAAATAGAAAATGATTTCTTATCTTGTGTCCTGGATGAGAATTTTCTGGAAACATCTCATTGACCATTCTTGAAACAGGATGTTAGAGGAACCTGATGACTCTTCCCCTTGGTCCACTTGTTATTACCGTGAACTGACCTGGCTTTGGTAGACTTTAGATATCATTTCAATATCACAATTTGGTCTTGTTTTGCCACTCTCAGCCAAGTGT
The DNA here is from genome assembly GCA_948472985.1 of Iguana delicatissima. Lineage (NCBI taxonomy): Eukaryota > Metazoa > Chordata > Lepidosauria > Squamata > Iguanidae > Iguana > Iguana delicatissima. Next base: position 72,730 of record CAOKZL010003101.1, read on the forward strand.
TTGTGAGGCCCCCGAACAAGCACAGAGCTAGGCATGGCAATTAAATGCTGAATCATTCCTTTTCCCACTGAGGCAAGCCAGAAACAGCCAGATCTTGCTTTAGGAGACCTCCCGAAACAAACACCTTAATTAAAGATGCACACTAACACAAAGAGTCCCCTGCCCCGAGCAGGCAACCTGGTGAGCTAAAAGCTCAACTGCCCAAGCGAGCTGCATCTGCATACTGGCCATCCTATTGTCAATTCGAACTTAACTCAATCATGTTAAATTCTGACCTTTCGGAGATATTGTCTCGTGCCCAAACCTCATTGTTCTCGCCCAAGTCCAGACTAGGCCACGGTGATTCTTTCCCAATAAAAACCCCCATTTCCGAGAGCTCCTCAGATTGCTCCCGGGATTGCTCCCGGATTGCTCCTGAGTTCCAGACCACCTTGCTGCTGCATCGCCTGCCGAGCTCCCCTTGGCCACCACACTGAGTTTCTTCACTTCCATCTCCGGCTTCTTCAGGACTGCGAAAAGGTGTCGTATCACCCATTTCCCCTGCAAACTCTTTTCCTATTTTCTTAGTTAGCTGTGTGGCTGTGTTGTCTTAAATGTTTGTCTGTCTTTAATAAAACATCATTGTTGCCATTTTAAATTGTCTGACAGCTTAACTGACCTGAACCTGTATACATAGGGTTACAAGATCCCCGCAATGTTACCCTGCCTCTCAGCTTAAGTGAGGTGCTCTGGTTAATTTCCCCATCTTGTTTGTTGTTGTGTGGTTATTTGGGCGCCCCTCCTGGGCGCCCCTCCCCCTCCCCAGTTTACAGGGTAACACACTAACTTATCAGGGCTCTTAAAGTCTGTTTGAAGTCATGTCTTACCTACTGTTTGAGATAGAAGTTTCAATAATTTTTGCCAAATATCAAGACAGAAAGACAGACGTTTCAAATGCCTTTAAGTCTGGTTTAAGACAAGCCTTTTAATAGTTTTGTAAAACACAGCTCATTAAATGTTTGCTATGAGAATGAAATCAGGAAATATTTTTCCACACAGAAGAGAATGTCCAAGAAAAGCCCCTTTTCACTGGTCTTGGCAAACAGCTTGGAGACATTTCTCTTCCATGCTGGATGCGTTTTGTCTCTCAGCCTGTAACTAACAATATGCTGACAACTGCATCACAAACTTACTCTGTGTTTTATTTGGCAAAAAGAGATTATTCCTTAGATCAAATACTTGCAACCGGCATTGGTAACATGGAGGAAAACAGTCTTTCAAAGCTCTGTGTATCATTGGCAGTAAATTTGACTTTGACTTTGGACATGATATTATGTACCTCCACACACTCTTTGCTATAATGGGTTCTGGCAGCAAGCAGCTAGGTTTAGGGTGGAAACATGAATATCTCATAGTTCATCTCTCCTCTGGAGAGATTTTAATTTGCTATGTATGATAAAACCAGTTCCCTTTTCCACTCAAAAACCAGAGGACCTCTAACACACTCTAAATGCTGTGGATTGTTACTATAAATTTGTTAGTTTTACATGGTGTACATTTGCAACTACTGTGGGAATGATAGATGCACAGCATAACAAACAAATCATAAATTTAGCATTTTATGTTAGAAGTGCTTTACAGTCGCCATTTCAGAAATCAACAATGGTTTTAGAAACTTCAGTGTTTCGATTGGCCTATTACAGAAGTTCAGGTTAAAAGAAAGTAGCTTACTTTAGGCCACCAGATGATTTAAAAAAAATTACTGAAGTGACATTTTGAGTTCAGGCATTTCTGACCTATAACTGAATCTCTTGCCCACAAGCCAGCAACAGAGATATTCATTACAAGAAAGCTAAGTAAAGGTAAGACTGATTTTGAAAATCAGCTTTATAGTGATGATGAACACAGAACAGTAAAAATGTGTAAGATTTTATTAAGATTTGAAACAGAGGAAGAACAAGTAAAAGAACATATGATTAAATAAGTTCAAAATTAGCCCACACAATTCCATTAGATCAGTGGAAGAAGACACGGGTGAAGGGTTTCAAATTTACATTATGCTATGACCTGAAAGAAAATTTTGATAAGATGATGTATCAGTGGTACCTTACACCTGAAAAACGTTCTGGAATGTATAAAGGTTCTCCAGTTAAATGTCAGCATTGCAACCAGGCTGAAGGGATGGTGGAAATGTGATAAGGTCAAGAAATTTTGGGTGAAGATCTATAGAGTGATAGAGAAGATTCTGAAACTTAAATTGCAAATGAAACCTGAACTGATTTTGTTGAGGCTAGTACAGGAAGAGATAAATAATAACTGTGTAAGAGTAATACAACACATGTTGGTGGTGGCAAGAATACTGTATGCCAAGAAGTGGAAGGACCCTGAGATTCCATGTCAAAAGATCAGATTATTAAACTATTAAATATGGTAGAAATCGACAAGGTAATGACTCTAATTAGAGATGGTTATCTTACTGAATATAAACAACATTGGGAAAGTGTCATAGCATACTAGAAATCAGTTGAAGGAAAATAAGCTGTAAGAAGTTTTGACTAATGAAATTGGTTAGGAATGTGCTTAGTTTGGTTGAATAGAATCATCAGTAAGTATTAGATATTAACGAATAGAAACGTAATTGTTTTAACTTTCTTTTTAATTCACCAGTATTAATAGTATATAATGTTACATTATGATTGAAATTTCATTTTTACAATTCCTATGTACATATTTATGATTTTTGGAGGAAGTACACCGCAGTAATATCACCAAACATTTTAATGGAGAGTCAGTTGTTTATTTTTTGTAGTTTTTCAGTTGTGGTTGTCTAGTTTGATTAGTTTGTAGTTTGTTTGTATAGTAAGGTAGTTTAATTTTATAGTTAGGTATGTCATATATGTCACTTTACAATGTCTTATATGTTTCTTTATACTGTATTATTCCAATATTACATTAATAAAAATATTTTTAAAAAATAGAATTCTCAGTCAGAGTGTTTCAGTGCTTCCTCCAGATATAAACCTCAGGATTCCGTAAGATGGAACTATCACAGTGAAAGTGATATAAGTGAAATAATAGAGCTATAATTGTGTACTGTGAACAGACTGATCATTATGTGACTGGATCATTTGGTGCCTGAATTCTTTCCCAATGCCAAAGACTTGTACCTCTATGCCTGATAGTAGAGCCAGTGTTTGAGAAATGTTGATGGTAATAATAATGTTCATAGTGAGATGTACCTTCCTGGTGGTTTACCAACAGACCTTGAGGATGTCAAATGAATCTGCAGGAGGTGTACCTAAATGAAACAAAGGCACGTTGAGGAAAGACAGAACCAGGAAATTAGACGAATGAGGCTCCTGATGTGTGCCCATCTCTCTATAGTTAGCTGTGGCATTACACTGTTGCAGATAATGTGCCTGGGAATGTACTGAAGAGGGCTCTACCTTTTTTTCTAGTGTGAGACTATCTTCAAGTTGGATAACTTCCTCCAACTTATTATCATAGGATATTATCAGCTTTTAAAAAATAAGATCCAAGGGGTATTTTAAGATTCATTTCCCAAAACAGCTGCTTTCTTTTGCCTGTTGTGGGAGCCCTCCTCTACCACATTTGTTCTAGGCTTCTTGTCAAGTTCATCACATAATCTCATAAAATACATATCCTATTGCTTTATTTCTCAGTCTTCTACCTACTTTGTCAAAATGACTAAGCTTTGTTTCTCGATGTCTAATTTATCCTTCTTTCTTATCCAACATGCCTGTGTTTTAAAATGTCCTTTTGGTTATGGGAAAAAACATCTTAATATGTAGAAGTTTGTAAGTCCTGACTGTAATCCCCGGCTGCTCCAAAAACTTTAAAAGAGTAATGGAGATATTAGGAATAATTCTTCATATGACTATGAGCCTGTGTAGCAGACCAGTTAGAATTCTAGTCTTAGGCATGCAAACTTGGGAGTAAGTCACACTGAGCTCAATATTACATATTTCTGATCACTGGCCAGGCTGCATGCCAATTCAAATCCCTGTCCTCAGCTCTTAAGAAAATCTTAGGCAAGCTACTGTCCCTCTAGCTAGGTTCCCACTGCAAGGTACACTGTAACTGTCAGGATGCCCTCCATATTATAGTAATGGGATATATAGTCCAGCATAAGTAGCAACGAGAAGAGATATCCAGGCTGAGAGTATAACTAGCTGACTGGAGAATCCTGGTACCTCAGATGGGACGAGCCCAACAGCAAGTGCCTGCAGCAGAAGCACTCATAGCCACAGCCCCTGCACCTCCTGGGGGGCCCGGCTCCTCAAGTGGGGCCAAGATCTTTTTGAGAGATGAAAGCTATGTACGATGGGGAAGGGACAACCCTTACTTATTTCCTCAATGTGGCCTCCAACTATATGGCTGACTACGGGAACAGCTTCAACAACAATGCCTCCAGAGTGAGATACCTGAGCCAGCACCTCAAAGGCAAAGCAGCTGAGTGAGTCACCAGTTTGTTTGACTGATGAGCTGAGGAAACAGCAGACCTCCAGCTGTTCATGCACCACCTCAGAGAGAGGTTTGAAGACCCCTTTATCTAAGAACAAGCCAGGCATCAGCTCAGGAAACTGTGCCAGGGAAAAGGAACCATTGGGGAATATGCCCAGGAATTCAAAAAACTAGCGACTAAGGTCCCTGAATGGAAAGATGACATACTTAAGCAATTCTTTCAAGATGGATTGAGCCCCACCATTTTGAATCCGTGCCTTTCACAAGGAAACCCAGCTAGTCTGTTGGGATGGATGAAACTAGCTGGTGAAGTGGAAAGTCTCCTGGAAAGTGTCCAACTCTCCAGACAAAGACAAGCCCAAGAAAGCAGCCGCAGACCCCCAGGAGCTAGAAGATCCACCTTCGTAAGCAGCAAAGAAAGAAAGAAACGACTGCGCGAAGGGACCTGCTTCTTATGTGGGAAGAGAGGCCATATTGCCAGTGATTGCCAAAACCAAAAGAAAGGCATGGAGGAAAAGCCAACGACCCCTTCCACCAAGCCCACATCCTACAAAACCAACACCCTGAAGCCACAGACCAAATGCCTGAGCAGTAGACCCTCCGCTTGGGCCTGAGATGGTGAGGGCAGTCCCCTGCTGACCTCCAGCTCTGACAGTGATGAGTGGCAACCAGACCAGTCAGCAAATATAAGTACAGCCCAAACTCATCATGTATATGTTACAGTGGTCTTGCAAGGGGAAGATGGGGAGTCAAGAAAGTACCAGGCATTGGTTGATTCAGGAGGTACCACTAGCTTACTGAACCCCATAGTGGCCAAAGAGCTTGCAGTAGCATTTGAACCCCTCAAGAAGGCCATCAGATTATCGCAAATGGATGGCTTACCTATGTCGGGAGGCCCCATCCGGGAAAAGACCAGGCCCATCACTATTCAGGTGGGGGACATCCGAAGGTACTTGAAATTTCTAGTATCAAATAAAATTGGATTCCAAGAAGCCCTCAGGTATGCTTGGCTAAAAAGACACAATCCCCAAATTGACTGGACCTGAGGCATACTAAAACAGATAAATAAATCCAAAAAAGTGCCAAAACTAACACCTAACACGGCACTTAAACTGAGCCCTAAACAGATGCAGAAAATCCCGAGAGAATACTTGGACCTGCAGAAGGCAATTGACGACCACGAAGCAGACAAACTCCCACTGCACAGAGACTTTGACTGCAAATTAAGGCTCATAGATGGTGCCAAGATTCCCAAGCCAAAAATTTACCTCATGAACAAACAGGAGCTAGAAGCTCTAAAGAATTTCTGAACAAAAACTTACAACGTTGCTTTATCAAGCCTTCCTCCGCCCCAATGGCTAGCCCAATCTCTTTCTGGCAGAAAAAGGATGGAGGAGACTCCAGACTCATTATAAATTACAATTTAATAAATCAGGCAGTACTGCCTAATGCTTACCTGATCTCGCTGACAGCTGACATGATGTGTCAACTGATTAAGGGTAAATATTTTACCAAGTTAGACTTCAAAGAGGCCTTTCACCGAATAAGAATGGACCCTGACAGTGAATGGCTTACCACCTTCTCAACCCCCATGGGGAATTACCAATGGACAGCCCTTCCTTTTGGATTACAAGCTGGCCCTGCTGCTTTCCAGATGTTCCTTAACTCTGTCTTACAAGAATTCCTGTACAATGGTGTTGTTGTTTATCTGGATGACATTTTAATCTATTCAGAGACACTGCCAGACCACACCAAACTTGTTGGCACTGTGTTGCAAAGACTCATAGACAATGAACTTGTTGTGAAACTCTCCAAATGTGAGTGTCATACTGGTTTAACTTCCAGCCCCCCAAGACTGACTTCTACCCTTGAAAAGAAGCAGGAAATTCCCCAGCATTCATTAATTCTCACACTGCCATCATCCACTGAATTTTGAATTAACTGAACAGTACAGTGGGATCCTGCTCAGTGGATTACCAATCTCTATTCTTAAGGCCCTTTCCCTTCCCTCACCTCCCCCTTTTGAGTGAGACAAGTCCTATCTAAGTGTGTGCTGAAGAATGGTGTGGGAATGGAGAGGAAACAGAGGTTCTACAGACTCATGAGAGGCTCCCCCCTCTCAAGTAGGCTTAAGTTACAAGTAGTTATAAAAAACAGATACATTCTTAAGATCAGCCAACCTCCAAAATAACAAAAGCCCTAACACGACTAACTACCTAATATTCTAGCTACTCACACTGGGGTTCACAGGCTTAGATGGTCCAAGAGAAGAGTGAGGCCAGGAGGTGAGGTCTAGCGCCTGCAGCCTACTACTGGCACAGATTTCATCTCCAGGATGCTTCTTTGTTGTCTCTCTCACACATGGTCTCTCAAGGATTTTTATAACTTCTCCATTCAAGCATCTTCAAGATTCTCCCCTTTTTTCCCCTTGATTGGGCAATTCTCTCCCCATGACCTGTGAGGCTGACCCACAACAAAAGTGTAACTTAACCTCAACACCCCATTAACCCTTGGGTTACCTGAAGAGGGGAGTATCCCTCTTCAGCTAAGTCTAGATAATGGGAAGCCCCATTATCACAGTGAGTTTCACACTCAAACTTTTGACTATCTAGGGTATCAAATTTGCAAAAATACCCTAAACGTGGACCCCTTCAAGATCAAAACAATTTTGAATTAGTCAGCCCCTAGGATCAGGAAACAACTACAGCAATTCCTCGGCTTTGCCAATTTCTACTGCAACTTTATTGAGGGTTTCCCTCCCATTAATGGATCTTTTAAGGAAATCTTCTAATTCCAATGAAAAAAGCCCGAAAAGGATCGCTTGAACAAATAAATGCCAAACTGCCTTTGACGCACTCAAGCACAAATTTACCTCAGAGCCGCTTTTGCTGTTCCCTGCCACCGAGAAACAATTTATAATACAAACCGATGCCTCTGACTTCACTATGGGAGCACTACTCCTCCAGAATGACAACGATGGGCATCTGAAACCATGCATCTTCATTTCCAAAAAGTTCTCCGACTCCCAACGTAACTGGCCGATACGGAAAAAAGAAGCAATGGCCATCCATTTTGCTCTCACCGCTTGGTGACATTTCTTAGAAGGCGTGAAAGTATCTTTCCAAGTTTGTACCGATCACCGCAACTTAGAGACTTTGAAAACTGCCAGGAAATTAACCCCTAAACAAGCACGCTGGGCTGAATTTTTTCAATGCTTCAACTTTAAAATTATTTTCAAACTAGGAAAAACAAATATGTTGGCTGACCCTCTGTCTGGACTCCCGTGCCACGAACCTCCCAACCATGATTCGCCCCCTAACGAAGAGACTCTATTTAACCCCGACATCCTTGGACTACAAGTTACCACTCGTGCGCAAGAGCGCACCCGCTACTCCATCTCTTCTGTGCTCGATTCTGCCTTCCAGCTAGCCATAAAGACTGCTTATGCCTTGATGATTGGCTACGAAGCCACCCTGCTGCAGTTACTTGGACTAATGGCTTGGATTTCATTGGATCAAGACTGTATGTACCTTCCACCTGCAGAGAGGAGATATTGAAAAAGTATCATGACTCCAAACCTGCCAGACACTTCGGTTTCCTTAAAACACTACATGCCATTAGAAAACTATTCCATTGGCCAGGGCTCACCAAATACATGCAGGACTACATTAAGAACTCTCCTGTGCGCAACACCTGCAAACCTCCTACCTCAAAACCACACCGACTTCTCCATCCCCTTCTGGCACCCTCAACCCCTTGGGACTTTATCTCTTGGGATTTTATCCTAGCTCTCCCCAAACATTGAGGCTGTCACATCATCTGGGTTGTGAGAGACTACTTCTCCAAGCAATCACACTTCATTCCTCTCAAAAAGGTCCCCACTGCAGAAAAGCTTGCCAACCTTTTCATCACTAACATCTGGAAACTCCATGGTCTGCCATCCACCATCATCTCTGACAGAGAACCTATCTTAACTTCCAAGTTCTCGACTTCACACCTTAAATCCATCAGGATTGTCCAAAAACTCAGCAGCAGCCATCATCCCCAAACCAATGGTCAGACCAAACGCATCAATCAAACTCTGGAACAATACCTTCACTGCTTTGTTAATTCCAACCCAAACAACTGGGTGTCTCTCCTGCCCTTCGCTGAATTTGCCCACAACTCAGCTGTGCACTCCTCGACCGGCAAAACTCCCTTTGAAGTTGTCTGTGGCACAGACCCCAAGCCATTTCCACCTCTCTCTAAGGAAAACAACACCAATGTTCACCCATCTGTTGCCAATTGGGCTCAAAAAATCTCACAAAACTGGACAGCGATCCGCTCTGCTCTTAAAACTTCTAAAGCCTCCCACAAACTCTTTGCTAATAGAAAGAGACAATGCAACCCTAACTACAAGCCAGGAGACCTTGTTTACCTGTCCACAAAACACTTAACCTCTGATGGGCCCTCCAAAAAAACTCTCCCCTAAATACATTGGTCCTTTTGTTATCACCATTTACTAGCCTTACTTTGGAAGATATTAGATATCATTTGATATCATAATTCGGTCTCATTTTGCCACCCTTGGCCAAGTGTTTGTGAGGCCCCCGAACAAGCACAGAGCTAGGCATGGCCACTAACTGCTGAACATTCCATTCTCCACCTAGGCAGGCCGGACTCAGCCAGATCTTCGCTTTAGGAGACATCCCTAGACAAACACCTCATTAAGGATGCATGCTAATACAAAGAACTCCCTGCCCCGAGCAGGCAACTTGCCGAGCTAGATGCTTGACTGTCAAGTACGCTGCATCTGCATACTGGCCATTCCATTCTCGATTCAGAACTAATTCAATCATGCTAAATTCTGAGCTTTCAGAGACATTGTCTCGCGCCCAAACCTCATTGTTCTTCCCAAAGTACAGACTAGCCTACGGTCATATTTTCCCTATAAAAACCCCCAGTTCCGAGAGCTTCCTCGGATCACTCCCGAGTTCCAGATCACCTTGCTGCCGTTTGCCCAGCGAGCTCCCCTCAGCAAACTACGCTGAGTTCCTTCCCTCCATCTTCAACTTCTTCAGGACTATGGGAAAGGTGTTGTATCACCCATTTCCCCCGACAAACCCTTATTTCTTATTTCTTAGTTAGCTGTGTGGTTGTGTTGTCTTAAGTGTTTGCCCGTCCTTAATAAAACATCATTTTTGCTAGTTTAAAACTGTCTGACTGCTTGACTGACCTGATCCCGTAGACATTGGGTTAAAGATTCCACTGCATTGCCCTACCTTTCATTTTGCTGATTTGTGCTCTGAGCTAATTTTCCCCACCAATATTTGAGCACGTTTGGAGTCCCTCACAGGACCCCCAGTAAACAGGGTAACACTTTCCCAGTCAAACGGGCCATAATGATGTCAGTTTTGAACTTTCCCTACCTCCAGCTTATAGACTTATCCACTTTGTCTTTCATTGCAGCTTGCTCAAGCCAGCCCTTTTGCAGACTTCTTCACAGACTGATGCCGGTTTCGACAGGCCCTCGGCAACCTCCAATGAATCAACATCCATGTCTTTACCCGCATGAATTACTCGCATCTACTAATGTTCTTCTTACTCCTTAAAGTTTTAATGTTTAATGTTTTTTTTACTCTCTCCACTAACCCTTCTTTGCTTCTCCACCTCATGCAGCATTTTTTTTTTCGGGACGGGCAGGATGTCAGGATGCCCTCCCTATTATAGTAATGGGATACATAGTCCAGCATAAGTAGCAGCTTGCTAAAACCAAGACGCTTAGGAACCAGAGATCGTTAGATAAACAATAACTAAAAATGCACTGATAAGCTCTACCTGGCTCTCACAGCTTCAAGATCTCTTGGAAAAGGGAGGGAAAAGCAGGGATTCTGATGGCGCGGCTTTTCCTTTTGAACTTTAGTCTTCTCACTGAAGTCTTGTACGATGTATCTCACTCCAAATAAATAGTGTTTATTCACTGTACTATTTGCGTGTGTGGATTCAGTTCCTGACAGTAACATTCTTATCTGACTGAGATCTATTCCGAGTGAGTATAGTTGGGTTTATTTTCACTTGGATCAATGCATACAAGACAAACCTTATGGGCATGATTCAAATGTAGCTAAGCACTCAGAACTGTGATTTCAGCAGCAAAGCACTTCAGCTGAATCATACTTTATAGAGTTCCAGAGAAATGAATAATTCACATTTATCAGTATGCACACTTTGTCTCATTCATGCAAGAAATTTAGTAAATGAGTTTATAATTCTAGACCATACCCGCAACGGTGTTTCTGTGGAAAATGTGCCTCATTAATTTTAATGCAGTTCATAGTAAATTTCAAGCTCCTCTTAAGGGGAACAAAGTGACAAAGTGGGAGAGAACACCAAGATCCACCTAGTTCAACTCTCTGCCAGTACAGAAATCCACTGCTAACCCACTCCTGCAAAATGGGCATCCAACTTCCATTTAAAAAAAAAAACTCAAATGAAGAAATCTGTCACCTTTCAATATAATGTAGTTCACCATAGAACTGGTCCTTATCTCATGAAGCTTTTCCTAAAATTTAAGAAGCTGCTCTAAATTGGAGCAAAATCAACTTTCTGCTAACTTCACCTAATCATATGGGTGGCGCAGGTTTCATTTTACCAGCTTCCAGAAATTGAATCAATTTTCTGTCTTTTCGGCATTATGACAGGTCTCCTCTTGTTATTAAAGCTTTATTTTGGTGTAGTTATCCTTTTATTTCTTGGTTGTAATTTATGGTTGAAACAGTAACAGCTAACTGACAGTCAGACAGACAAACAAACACGTCAACAGAACAAAATGAAAGAATCGTCACAAATCAGTTAGAACAGTTCTGTTACAATTCCTTGGAAATTTTCTTGCTCAGATTATTTTCAAATTAAAGGCAGCTGTTTTGGTTTTATTATGCATTTCAGTAAACATTTGTGTCTTGGCAAGAAAGCCACAAGATAATGGGAGGCAACAAGTTATTCTTTCTTCAGACGCCAGAGCTGTGAGTTGAATGCTCCAGTGCTTCACCATCCATACTCCAGCTGCTTCTGGGCATGGAAATGGACACTTTTTTTATGTCAAAGTGTTTACCATGATGATTGATACACAATTAATAGAACTCAAACAACAGTTAAGGAAACCATATAATAGTTGTAGAGAGTTCTATGTTATCTGTTTATGTTTTCTTAATCATACTAGTTGTTATTTTTGTATACTGATTTTTCTCTCTTCTATAACTTCTTTGTAGTTTTTAAGCAATGAAAATGATTTTTTAAAAAAAGCATTTACCATGATGAATACATAACTAAGAAGTACTTAGACCCTTCATCTCATTTCTACTCAAAAGTAAACCCCACTTCCAGACAGTTTCCACACTATACTGTTATCATGCTATTATTCTACTTTCAACATCTTGTGAAATCCTGGGATCTGCAGTTTAGGGAGGGCATTTAGAATTCTCAGCCAGAAAGCTCTTTGGCCTCAGTAAACTACAAACCTCAGTATTCCATAGGATGTTGAAAATAAAATAATAGCATTATAACAGTGTAGTGTGGAAATGGCCCCAAATGTCATTTACTGCAAACAACTACAGGTCAACTAGCATGCCAGCACATATACAGTAAAATGTGAAAACCAATACTGAATATCTAAAAGTGTAAATATTTCAAATACTGTCAAATATTAAAGAAACAATCTAGGCAAAGTAAGCACTTCTCAGTTTGAATGAAGTTACATAAGTATCCAGCACATAATCTATGTATGTCCAACTTCAATGCATTTCTGCTTCAACTAGTTCCCACACAAATATACTGAGTTGAAAAATTCAGTCACTGAAATTAAACATCAGAAAACATCACATAAAAAGTTAATATTTAAACATTCCAGAATATCCAGAGAATATTCAGCAACCCAGTTTACACAAAGACATGGAAAATCTGAAAAGCTAATTGTGTAGCTCTAATATGTTGCAAATAACTTGATTTTCTTTGTAAACAGCTATTTGAGGAAAGCAAGACAGACTATTTACCATCTGTATCACACCATCACTGTGCCTGTAAAATTTAAGCTTAATCGTTTTAGAGTTTAGAGTACAACATACATGGGACAAAGAAATTACAGATAGATTTCTGCTAAGATAGATACATAGACATAGAGGTATCATGTCAGTGTTAATTTTAAGTTCTAATCAGAAAAGAAAGAGCATATTTGTGTGGAAGAACTGCAAATAAAGAATAAAAGCCACCTTCCTCATAGAAATAAAGTGCACTAAATATTCTGGCTATGAGAGCCAGCTTGGTGTAGAGATGTGAATGTTTCACTATGACTCTGGGGACCAGAGTTTGGCCCACTCAGCCATGGAAACCTACGAGGTGACCTCGGGCACATCACACACTCCCAGCCCAGAAAACCCCATGATAGGTTTGCCTTAGAGTACTCATCAGTGTTGGAAAATTTTAGCATTCTCGCTCCCCTCCGCCCCTTGTTCTAGGACAAATGGAGTTTAGTTAGCATAGGGTTAACTGTTGCTCTGTGTTACTTAAAATGATTGGCTATGGTATCCAGATTATGTAACCCAGGATACATTCTGGTGTCAGTTACTGGTCATACTTAGGCCCTTTTCTCACAGCATTTACCTTGCGAAAGGGCCCCTCGAGTGTCACACAAATGTGAGGAGCGGTCCACATGACGCACTCACAATCACGTGACGCTCCAGGGTCTGGCAGGTGCCGCTCAAGCACTTCTTCATTTTTGGCTTTAAGCAGAAAATGGTGCTTGACAGCGCATTGCTCTGGGGCCCTGCGCGTACTTGCTGTGCGTGCAGAGCTCCAGAGCCGCAGCGCTCACGCTTCCCGCCCCAGCACAGCCTGGGAAACTCCCAGGCTGCACTGCAGAAGGTATAGGCAGGACTCTCATGCCAGCAGCTGTGGAGCTGAAGCAACGGGGACACAAGATCCTCTCACTGAAGTCTGCTCACGTGATCCCCGCACCCCAGTGCTGAGAAAAGGTGAGTTGCGGAATGGGCCTTAGAAGGCCACATCTCTTTCTCTTTCTCTCTCTCTCTCCTTTAGTAATCTTGAGGTTAGCAACTTCTCTTTCTATGCTAGCCTCTTCACCAAGAAATTAGTGAGTTTAAATTAAAAAACTATCTTCCTAAATCCTTTTGTTTGTTAGTTAGGATCTAGTTTCTCTAATGAATATGTAATCATAACATTTATTAGTAAATTTTTAAAATTTGGAATCTGAAGCTGCCTGCCTTGTTTTTGCTTTCAAGTCAGCTTCCACTTCAGGGAAGACTGAAGACAGAGATCAGGACATGCTTTCTTCTGCTACTTTGCTAAAAGAGTTTCCCAAGGGCTAACACTCTGGAAAACTCTTAACTTCCAACAATAAGCCATAAGTAGGAAACGACTTGAAGGCATGTAAATGGCCGTGCAGACACAATTTGATATGGTTTAATTCAAGCCTTTCCAAATGGTGTGTTGCGACACATTGGTGTGTCGCCTGAAGTGTGTAGGTGTGTCGCCTACAATCTTGGAAATGTTTGTTATTATTTATATATTATAAATTTTAAAAATATATTAAAGGTTTTCATGAGATATGTTGTGTCCCCATACATTTTGTTAATACAATTTATGTATGTGTCTGTATCTCTCATAAGGGGTTACTTTAACCTCTGGTTTGCTAGTAAAACTGAATTACTGTGTCACAAAATGATGCATGTCTAAAAAAGTGTGTCACCAACATGAAAAGTTTGGAAAGCTTTGGTTTAATTAGTAATATAAATATATATATTAATTGACAAATATGTTTAATGGGCATCAAATATAAATCACATATAACTTATGGCTGGAAGGCCATGTTGAGAAGGAAAAGCCTTAACATGACCTAGGTCATAAATTTACTGAAGCCAGGAAGGCCTGACTTAATGGCTGTAATTAAGCTTTCCATGAGAATAATAGTGGAGCAGAGCAAAAGCCCCTGCTGTGTGTATTTCCTATGAAGACTCCTGCTAAGGAAGGATCCTTAGTAAACATTTTTTTCTCTCACTCCTTTTATTCTGTCTTCAAATACAAACAAGGTAGAGCAACATTCCTTCTGTGTGCATTTCCTGTTGAAGCCTGCCAAAGTCTTCCTCTATAGCACAAATGTCATCCACAACCCTGTCTTCAAACACAAACAATAATCAAAGCCTTTGCCATCTACATGTTAAAATCATCAACATGTTTCCTTCAGACAGTAAAACCAACAATTCATTCTGGCCACCTTTTGTCAGGCCTGCAAACTTCATCATTTGTCCAGGCAGAGAGTCATCAACACCTCATGTCTTCGGGGCAAGTTTTTGGGTATAAGAAACTCTGGTTTTGGGTGCCTCAGTATAGCATTTCATTTTCAGGGATCCACTTTGTCACTCTGACTTTTGTTTGTTGCTGCCCTTTGGTGCAAGCCTGAGCCATTTTGTCTTTTCTGCTTCTCTCTGGATGGTAATTATAATCCCGTTCCTTCTACTTCTGCTATCTATTTTCCTCCCTTTCTTTTCAGTTAGCCTTGCATAATTGCTTGTGTGTGTGATTGGTCTGTGTGTGTGCATGTGTATTTTCCCCCAATAAACCACATTTAAATTGAACTATAAGTCTTCTGGCTGGTCTCTTTACCTGTGATCCTGTAAAATATAGGTAGAAAGGTCCTGCAGTTACCCCTCCTCTTGCAATATTCTTAATTTGAATTAATTCCCCATTTTTACATTTAACTAGGGGTTCTGACAGAGGACTTCATGAGGTTCCATGCTTTTGGGGTAACAGGCACACAATAACAATAAAAAATATTCTAGCTAACTGCAAGTAACCTGTGTCTGGGAATAAGTTCTTGTTATGCTTGAAGTCATGCCATAGACATAAATGTCCCTCAGTCTCTCTTGTAAGCTAGTTTCAAAGAAGATCCTCCTTGATCCAACTGCAATAGTTCTTATACTTTCTGCTCCTTTTATTAAACATGACCAGATCCACCAGCCACCCAAATTAAGGCTTTAAAAAAATGCCACTATGGAAGGATAACAAATTCAAAGTATTTCTAAACATTGCCTAACAGAAGTCTGGAGGGGTTTAAACTGCTGCCTGAATGCAACATATAAAGACGGAGGGAGTCAAATCACACTCAAAAGTCCAAGACTCTGAAAGATGCATTATTTTGAAGTGAGTATGGGCAACACTCACAGGCTTATTGAGAAATAAGTTGATTGTAGAAGTAGGTGATGATGAATCAACATCACATAGCTTATGCAATGAGTTTTTAACAATACTATATTGATGTGTTGTATACTAATATCCTTCTGGAGCTGTTTGAATGGCTACCATATGTGACGAGGCAGTATTTGTATTCTGGCAGTTGATGGGAAACCACCTCTACACTGATGTGATTTGATCACCAGGCTTTCAATCCAATTACATTAATGTGATTCGCTCAGCAGGTTATCAAAACTGCTGAAGGACTTAGCATCAAGATACCTGAAAACTCTGCCAAATCCTTACTGAACTAAAAAAGAATGAGAACTCACAGCACTACCCTACAGGTTTCCTTCACAGCTTTGGAACTCAGATGTTCTTCATTCTATCCAAGTCCTTGGTGTTCTCTTCATACAAGGGGATTGTGGATACTTGGGCTGAGGTAAGCAGAATTTTCTTTGTCTTATAGTTTAAACCAACTGAAGGGCCTAATCCTCAGCAACCCAATCCTATGCTCATTTATTAACTCAAAAAATAAGTTACACTGAGTTACATTCAACTAAATATACACAGAATTGCAGCCTTGAAGCCAGTTCTATTTAAATCTTTTAGTTGTATCCCAACTAGTCCCAATAGCCATTGAAATGAATTGGACCTATTGAATTCAACTGGTTTTCTCTGGTTGGTACTTATGCTGGAGTTAGCCCAGTGAGATTTGCAGCTCTTAAGACTGTGGTCCTAAACCCACTTGTTGTTGTGTGCCTTCAGGTCATTTCTAACTTGTGGCATCCCTAAGATAAACCTATCAAGAGTTTTTTTGGCAGAATTTATTCAGAGGGCATTTGTCCTTGTCTTCCTCTGAAGTTGAGAGAATGTGCCCAAAGTCACCCAGGAAGTTTCCACGACTGAGCAAGGTTTTGAACTCTGATCTCCCAAGTACCCTAATCTAATTATCAAACCACTACACCACACTAGTTTTCAAAACCCACTTATGTGGAAGTAAAGTTCCAGTGAAAGCAGCTGATTACTAGCAAGGCTGGAGTGAAGTAGATTTCATTAGCTGTCAAAGAAATTTATTTCCAAAAGCAATGAACATTACTTGGTAGGGCTTGGAATGTGTCCTTTCCTTTAAAAAGGGGCAAAAATTCCAAATAAGAGTGTGTAGGACAGCTGCTGGCTATATCAGACTAGGGAAGTGACATGCCAGCAAACTCACAAGAAGGCCCCCAACCTGAGACTCTGAAAACCACTTCTCTGCCCTATTGATTGGGCAGTTCTTTCTAAGCGTCAGTCCGCACTGGAGAAGCTGTGCCTAAAGCTTTCCACCTGGCGAAGCTCTGTGGTTGAGAATTCTAAACGCCCTGCCTTAAATTACAAATCTTCAGATTTCATCAGACAGACAAAGTAGAATCATAGCACTATAACTGTGTGATGTGAAAGGGCCCCTGGAAGTTCGGACCCTAAACATCCTAAATACTTGATCCTAACCGGGTTTCTTAGGATTCAAGATAAATCAGGTAGAATTTGCAGTCAGTTTAACATCACTTTCCGTGAAACAATCTGTGGGGAGAGGGGGACGGAGTGAAGCGGTTTAAAGCCCTGCTGTTCGTTGGACTGTTTGCCAGATAAATACATTTTCGATTCTTTAAAGGCGGGGAAGCCTTAAGAAACAGTGTTCTTAAAAACCTCTCTCACATTGACATTACATCTCTTTATTTGTCAGATTCCTTTAAAAACATTCAAACATGGACAATCTGTTTTACAAAGCCGCTCCGAATACTGAAAAAAATCGCGGGGTGGGGACTCCTGGTATAATTATCGCGGGAGGTTCTCAGAAGCAAAGCGAGTCGCACTGTCCGAAATTTCGCTTCGTCTGCGAAATAAGCACGGCTGGCATGAAACTGATTGCGGTGGGGGGGGGGAATTGATTGACGTTTCTTTCCTTTGGGTCTCCTCTACATACTCGCCTGGGAGCAAGACCCGCTGAAGCCCCCCAGCTCCGCGTACTGACGGGCAAAAGGGCAGAGAGCCGCCTCTAGGCTTGGGTCCGCCCCGCGGTCTTGAGGGTGCCGGTCTTATACATTGCGTGAGAGAGCCAGAGGAGGTTGTCTGGCTTATTCTTTGCCGCGCGCCCAAATCCATGGGGCAGAAGAGTTTGCTGCACACGGAGTGTCTGGCCTCAGAGAAATATGGGGAGGAATAAGTGACAACGCGCTTTCTCTGAAGAAGCTGGTATTATTTCAGACTGAGACTCAAACCGTTTGCGCACTAGATTGTTGTTATTATTCCACTTTCAACATCCTATGGAATCCTGGGGTTTGCAGTTCGCCTTAGGCCCCTCCCCAAACTGCAAACCCCAGATTCCATAGGATGTTGAAAGTGGAATAATAGCACTATAACAATCTAGTGTGGAAATGGCCTTAAACACCATTCCTGCAGACAGTGGCTTACTTTATTTTGATTGCTCTTCAATTTATCCTCCACATTCCCCGTGGCCGCCTGGCTAATAAACACATACTGGCTAATAAACACATACGGAAAATCGAAATTCTGCCAATCGGTCAGCTACTGGTTAGACTCCCCTCTCCGAAAGATACAGACCGGCTGTCGAATTTTATACGTAGCTAAAATGTAGTCAATTTGCTAAACAGCAATATCTATTTAAAGTGGACGAGAGAGTCCAGGGGCCGCGCCCTACAGACAAGTAAGAAGAGACGGCTTTGCCCGAAATCGAGTGAGTCTCTCTAGGAAACGACTTTCCCTACTTTGCGAGACAGCAGGACCTTCTCCTGCGCAAGTCCCGACTGAAAGGGCTTGAGCAGGAGCACGGCCGAAGTGACCCGTCGCCTGGCCTGAAGCTGCCTTCTGGGGAGAAGAAGACAGAAGATACAGCCGCCTCTTAAAACTCAGGTGGCTTTGCCAGTGGTTCGGGTGCCATAGTTTGTGCGTTTTGTAGACGAAAAAGAAAGATATCGTTCCATCGTCGTCGTCGTCGTCCTCCTGCTCGTTACTCTTCTTCTCTGGGTTACATAACTCCCAGTTTGCCCACGGCTTCCACGCAGAGTGGCTCAGGACCACGCGCGCACTCCTCCGTGGATCCTGGTGTTCTGCTCGATCCCTCTTCTCCCCGGAGGGGACGGAGAGCGCCCGATGATCCAAAGGGGCTCCAACGTCGGCCTGACCTCGCTGGGGTCCGGGAAAGCCCCACCGGTGTTTCCAAAGGAGGGCGCTCCGGGGTCTGTTTGGAGTCCCGCGCGGTTCCATCCCCGGGGAGGAGTTGCTGAGAAGGGGAGAGCCCGAGAAAGAGGCCGGCTTCCTCGTAGAGCTCCGCGGGATGACGACTGACCCGCCTTTCTCAGAAACCAGCTCTCCTCCTCCTCGGGAACAAGTCCCACTTTATTGCGGAAGAAGCCGTTGGCACGAAATCTGCAGACAGGAATCCGCTACGCGTCCCCCACTCCCCGCTCTATTGGGATTGGATCCCCGAGTACCCCAGGTGGGAAGGAAGCGCCTCCCAGCGCAGGTCTGGGTGGTTAACTGGCGTTGGGGTTCCCAAGACCCCAAACCGGCCCTTCTGGGGGGTCCACGCCTTGGCCTGGATGCCAGGTCTCTTGTCCCTGGCCATTTCCCCAAACTGCAAACTCCAGGATTCCATAGGATGTTGAAAGTGGAATAATAGCGCTATAACAGTCTAATGAGGAAGTCTGGCAAGCCCCAAAGGCGCTCTGCTCCACAACGGCGGCTTCCTCTTCGAGGAGAAGCCCCAGAAGCATTGATTGGCTCCGCCCCGACGGAGGCATCGAATCTGCCCCGGAAACACGGCGGTGGGGGCCGTCATCCCGTCCCCGTCCACCCCAGTTGGAAAGCAAAGCGGCGGGGCAGCTTCCAACCGGGTTGAGGAAAGAGGAGATGCCGCCTTTTTAAGATAATGACGCAAAATCGGTCTCTCCCCAACGCCCCACCCGTTTGCACCATCCTAGCTGGGTTCTTCACTGGTGGGGAAGGTAAGCCGGGCCTTACTAGCCATTCCTGAATTGAATTTTTAGGCTCATCAAGAGAATGGCTGCTCGGGAAGTTTTCGAACAATCTTAAATGAATATCCCGCCTAGATGGAGTGCTTTACATTTCTCTTAACTGAAATTCATTTTGTTAGTCAGGGTCAAGAGTGGAGACCATGCCTGTTCTGACATCCTAGGTTTCGGAAAACCTTTTGCGCATATGCGTTGGGATGGCTTGAAAACAGTAAGTATGAAAAGGCTCTAATTTCGTCTTGAAAGAGGGAAAAGTTTTTTATACCACCAGGAGCACCTTACCTTGATAATACTGTAGATTTTACTAAAACGTATGGGTTGGATGCAGATTAGAACCAATACCATCAACGGACCTTAAAATCACGGCCAAGCGAAGTCCTACTGACCCTAATAGCTCTACTCGTAAGCCCGGACCCGATGTCTTCTTCATGAACCAGTTCCGTTCTAACTGGAAAACCTTCCCTTTCTCTTTTATTACATGTCTACTCAAAAGTAGGTGCAGTACTCCCAGCCGGGATGGAATGTAAAGAGGAGCACAGGAGACTTGACACCCCTGATTAGTTGCTTCTCCGGACAACTCGAAGCTTCTCGCCTCCAGAAGCCACCGCGGTGCACAATTGTTGTTCTGTGCCTTCAAGTCCTTTCTTATTTATGGCGATCCTCAGGCGAATTTATCTTGGCAAGATTTCTTCAGAGGAGGTTTACTTTTGCATTCCTCTGAGGCTGAGAGAATATGACTTGCCGGAGGTCGCCCACTGGGTTACTATGAGGGGATCCGAACCCTGGTCTGAAGTCGTAGTCCGATACTCATACCCCTACAGCACGCCGGTTCTCGTGGCGCACAGCACAGGACCCTCGCGGACAAGCAGTTTTGTTTTCAAGCTGAGGACGAGTCTCTTATTGCGTCGCACAGAACCATCCGCAGTGACTTTATGTCTGCGAGTGACAGAGCCACGTTTCTCGCGCGCGCGCGCGCATGGGTGCGGGGGCCACAACACGTTGCATTAAAATGTTCTCTCAGCTTCCCAGGCAGGCTTGCTCCATCCCTTCAAATCTGCGAGAGAGAAAGGTAATGTCTGTATCTTATCCCCCGAACGGTTCGACCCCTAGAAAGGGATGGAGCACGCTGTGTTGCCCTCTCTCCCCTACAATCCCGAGGCACAAGAAAGGAGAATCC
The DNA here is from genome assembly GCA_948472985.1 of Iguana delicatissima. NCBI lineage: Eukaryota > Metazoa > Chordata > Lepidosauria > Squamata > Iguanidae > Iguana > Iguana delicatissima. The sequence continues at coordinate 93,622 of CAOKZL010003101.1, forward strand.
GTTGCAGGGTGACACAGCTCTCCATCCGAAACAGAGAGGTCCCTGCCCCACCTCCAAGGCATCGCCTTGAAAGGATCCCCAAAACAGAACGCGCCCGGCCCGCTTTCCGGCCGGACACCGAGGGAGAAAGGAGGCGGCTCAGGAGCGGAGCGGACAGCGGGGGGCTTTCCTGGCCACCAGGTCTCTGCCAGAAACCAGAGCCACTCTTCTCTAACAGGCACCGCATTAAAAACCCTCCGAATTAATGTCTCCTTCTTTAGGACTTCGGTTCATTGTCCTTCCCAAGGCTGGTTTCTGTCCAAATCCAGTGGAAGAATGAAAAACGAACTCTCCTATCTTTGTGGAGTTGGTCTGGAAATACTGATACAAACAAGGAAGGGAAAAGGAATCCCATGGAACAGGCGCCCCAATTTATTTCGGCAGAAACAGCAGTCGCCCCTATGTTAAAGAGGTCTTTCATTAAATACAAAACAAAAACACAAAAAAAACCCTTCAGATCTGAAGTGGCTTCTTCCTAAATTAGAGAGCGAGTCTTAACAGTTCAAAACAACTACTTTCTCCTTTCTCTTTTCACATTGAAACAGACGGACATTTGAGCAAATTAAGAGAGGGCCGGACGTTGTTGCCTGCCCCAAGTCAAACAGTTCATTTGAACGCTGTTACATTGCCCCAGCTAGTGCTAAAGAACATCGACTTAAGAGCTTGTTCAGGATCGGGTTCCCTCCTCCTTAGTCTTGCTTTGATCACTTAATCCCGATTAAGGGGTTCAGTCATTCTCTTGTTTAGGCACAGTCAGGCTGAAGAAATCCCCACAGAGAGCGAAGGCATTTACTTCCTAGGAAATATATTTACGGTTGGACGAGAATAGCAAAAAAGTGAAGTAGGGACTTGAAGCGGGGTTCCTTTATGTCGAAACTCCAACGGGCTTGTTACCTATGAGCCAGTTTGCACCCTATTGCAGACGGGCAGAGAAGTCAGAAAACTGAAGGTGCCTGTTAAAACCGTATTGGGTGTAAGAACGGGCAAACCCAGGAACTGCGCTTCACCCTTTCACCCATTCCCCTGGGAGAGGCGGACCCGTGTTCTGAGGCCACGCCTTTCCGGTGCACCATGTGAGCCCGTCCTCAGCCCCCTCCCCACATGTTGCGTGAGGTCCTCCAATGGGCCTCTGGAGGTGCAAGTCCTTCAGCCACTGCCCATGAGAAGTCCCTCCGGAGGCGGCGCTTCTCTCCCGTTCTCCTAAACTTTAGGCTGAAGAAGGAAGAGGGCTTGTACCACCTTCACGCATCAGCCGAACGCCTCGTGGTTAGAACGAGGCAGAACCTAACCGGAGCTCGGAAAACCGACTTTTTCGACTGCAAGTCCATGTTGGCGAGAGGGGTAGTGGAAGATGGGTTTTTAAAAGAGACGTTTTTCCAGGTTTCTGGAAAACACTTTGATTCCGGCTATTTTTGATTTCATTGATGATTTCCCACGAGCAGACGGATCTGAGGAATACTGACTCGGAAGTACGGACATTTCTGTAGGGTCCATTTATTAGCATGCCTCGTAAGAAAGTGAGTCGTGAGTCGTGAGAAAACGATCGGCCTTTATGGTAATATGCTTAGAATCGGAGTGAAACGGTTTAGAAATCATGTCATACATCAGGTTAGTTCCGGCCACAGAAACCTCGTGGCTGAAGCCGAATTGTTCGATTTAATAATTATTTCTGTCCTCTCCCAGTACAGAAGTCCCTTAATTAGATCAGCGAGATTGCCATCCTGTTCACTTCTCTCTAGTTGTTATGTGCCTTCTCGTTTTCATTTACGGCGATCTTAAGGCCGTAACAGGGTTTCTTGGCAAGATGTATCCGAGGAGGGTTGCCACCGCTTTTGTCTCAGACTGAGAAACTATGACTTGCCCGAGGCCACACAATAGATTTCTATGGCCGTGTCAGAATTCGAACCCTGTTTTACCAGTGTCCTAGTCCAACACTCAAAATAACTACACCACACTAGTTCTCAGGGTGCACCTCCACGTTAGTTTGAACCCTATTACAGTAGATGTACCTACTCCTAAGAAAAAGGCGTTCAGAATTGTTGTGTGCGTTCAAGTCTTTTCCAACCCGAAGGTGAACCTATCAAGAGTTTTTCTGGGACTGAAAGCGTGTGAGGCGCCCAATGTGTTTCCATGGCCCACCGGGGAACAGAGCCCTGATCAGAATTGTAGCCTGAATTTCTGAGAAAATGTATTTAAGGCTGTGCTCCTACTCTCAAATCACACTAAAAGCACTGGGATTTAGGACTGGGTCTTGTGATTCCGAGCCAGAATACTAGAAAGGTCAACCGCTCTCAGTGAGACTAACTCCTAGCCTTACGCCCCTTGCAGCTGCTTTAAACTAACTGAGCCTTGAGCTTTCAAGAAGAATTTAATAAGAGGGCTCCATTAGGCAGAATTTGTTTCAAATGGAACAGAACCGAAGGAAGAAACCGGACATCAAGAGAATTTTCCACAGGCACATCCGGGGGCGTCTCCTCCTGGCATAGAGTACCCCGCTTCCAATGGAAATGCAGTTCTTATTTAAACAATGTACATGCAAACAATTAAGTCTGGGATTGGAGCTCAAAGAAAGCTCTTGAAGCCCTTAATCGTTCGGACCAAATATTCTGTCTTCTACACACGCACGTGCACACACACACAGAGAGCCCACAAGGCAAATAATGGAACCATTCCCACAGCAACTGAAAACCTTGGAATCCCCTTGCTTGGACAGACTGGACTGAAAAAAAAATGTAAGTCTGGTGGAGGAGTCAAGGTATGGCAGTAGCGTGGACTGCCTTGCTAATGTATAGTGGACTTGCAAAAACAGAAATGGTAACATCTAGAAACTGAATTGATGGGGGTTCCGTGCCTTAATACTCTATGCGAAACTATAGGGAAGTGCCCAGTCGGTAAAAGGTACATGGGGCGTCAGGCTAAAGGGGCACCGGCCTTGCCTCTCCGGCTGCCCTTCCTGCGGGCTCTCGCTCCGTCCTCTGCTCCGCCGTTTTGGAGAGCCGGGGGAGCCACCAGCAGCCCTCCAGGCGCCGCCCGACCGCCCCGGCTGTCTACTCTAACTGGCTCAAAGGAGGGGAGGGATGACAACAGTGGTAGTTCGAAAACACCCGTTCGGCCTCACTTGGCCCACCCCTGTCAGAATTGGCTTCAAAAACCAGTTTCGCCCCCACGGGGACCGAAAGAGAAGAAGAACCAAATTCCCAGCGACTCCGGGAAAAACGCATCATACCTTTTAGCTTTTTATCAAAACCACTCTGTCTCCATCTTAAAATAAAGCCGGACTCCTAAATGTCCTCTCCGCTCAGGTCTCCCACCCAGCCTGGGTACAGTGCAGATCTAGGCCGAGCGACCGTACTGGGGCGGGGGACGCTCCTTCTTCTCCCTTCTTCAAGGGGGATGCCTTGTTTTAAAACGGGGTTAGCTTCCTGCGTGGCTTTGGTGGGCCGCCGGCTCCTTCTTCTGCAAGTGGGAAGGAGATCCCCGGGAGTTCGGCCTCCGAGACTGCCTTATTGGCCCCATCACTAACTCTCCCCTCAAGCGGTTTTCCTCCTTCCAAACTGGGTGGAAGGGTCACCAATTTTTTTTCCCGATTGTCCCTGGGAAGGACACCCTCCGGTGATTGGAGAAGCTTTCTTCTTCGCCAGCGGACTCTCTCCTCGGGCAGTACTAAGAACTGAAAAGCACTTTGGTTATGTTTTATTTTAGCTGGCCCTTTTAAATAGGCGGACCCTTGGGCCTATCCTCACCGTGCACGCCTCTGCACTTTCGGGAGAGAAAATGACTCGGATGGCTACCAGTAAACGACCTCACTGGTAAAAGCCACGGTAGGCTGCTAGGAATTAGATTCCAAGGCGCAAAAACTTCTCCGGAAGGTAAAACTCTGACTGAACCGCAATGCTACCGATCTGGTGACTGTTAAGTATGGTTTGCAAAAGAATTGTGCTTTAAAGTCGCCTGGACGCATGGAAAGGCACCTCAAGAGAGAGGGGGCGCCTCTGCTACTTTGCCCCATTGGCGGCCCAACACCCAGCACTTCTGCTCAAAAGAACGTCGTGCAGATACCAACAGAGCTCTTTCGCAAGTAGCATGCACGGTCAAGTGCCTGACCGGAAGGGGATCCTACGTGCCTTCCCTTGAAAGGAAAGGGATTGATGCTCCCAGACTGGGGTGTTGAAGATACCTTCTCGGTGGATCTCCCTCCACCTTTTTTTTCACCTTAGGATGGCAGCAGAGATGGTCACAGAGGCACCGGGAAGCCGAAGTATCTCTTACCTAACTCTACGCTCCACCTCTTCGTCTATTCTGGACACGCTTCCCAGCCTCGGTGTTTGCAGGGGGTGGGAGGTAGAGACCCAGAGAGGCGTCTTCCACCAGCCGGCCTTGGAAAGTCTGCTGCGCTCTCCTGTCGACGGGAGGGGGACACCGTCTGAAGGCGACCGTCCCGGGATGCTGACCCCGGGGCCTCGGTCAGGGAGACAGCGGGGGGGGGGGTCAGCGAAAACTGCCTCGTGGCTGCGGGCCACATTCAGCGCAAGGACACGGGCTCCCTCCTTTAACGACCTTATTGGAATACTTTTCATAAAGTGGCTTCCTCGTGTGACCGCTTATTTTATCATTTTATAAACCACTTTCCCCTTTTAAGGAAAAAAAAAGCACGTCTCGAAACCACCGTGGGCAGTTGTCAGCGCTGTGCTTTCAAACGCCCTGTAAGATGTGAAGGTGTTCGAGAGGTGGGGGGAGGGAGGAACAGAGCTCGGTACATTTCTAACTGTCTAAAACTTGCACTTGTCTCCCCCTCCCCTCAGTCTGCAGCGTAACCGCGTTCTAGTCGGGAAGGGGAGGGCTGACCCGCGCACAGGAGCCCGGCCAGGCCAGAGGCAGGCGACGGCGAGAGGGCTCGGCCAGTTCCGAGACAGCCCTGCGAGAGCCCCGCGGCTCCGGCACCGCCACTTACCGTCCTGCTGCTGGGTGTCGCTGCCGCTGGTCAGCCCCGGCGACTCCAGGAGGCTCCGGCTGCTTTCCCCGACGCCCTCGTCGGTCTGAACCGCCACCAGGACTCCGGCTTCTTCCAGGTCCAACAGGTGATTGACGGAGAAGTTTTTCTTGGCCTGGAGGCTATCGGGGCTCTCCAGGTGGGAGCTGGGAAGGAGAGCTGGCTGCTTTTCCAGGACAGGCAAGTAGCTGGAAGTCATGGCTTTGGCCCCCCGGGCCCAGCGGTCCAGAAGAAGCGCCGAAGTTGGGGGCGGAAGCGACGCGAGAGAAAACGGAGGACCGGGTTCCCACACCAGGCAGGCAGGCAGGCAGGCAGGCCGGTCGTGGGCTTCGGGACAGCGTCGAAGGAAAGCTGCGGAGGGAAAATCGACTCTCTCCCAAGCGCAAGGCGTCCCGAGCCAGGAGGGCGAGGGCGAGAACAGGTTCTAGCGGAGTCCTGGCCCGTCTGGAGGCACTCCGTGGACGACGGTGCTCGAGGTTTTGCGAGGGGGGGGGGACGGACGGACGGACGGACGGACTGAGGGCCACTCCAGATCCTCTCGCCCGCCCGGAGTCGGAGGAGGAAAGGGGAGGAGGCGGCAGCGGCTGCCCGGGAGTTCCCTCTTTCGCTTCCCGCACACACACACCCCGCCCTCGCGCCTCCGGTCAAGCCGTTCTCTGGCACTTCAAACGGCTCAGCTAGGCATGGGGGTAGGTGGGGGAGCTTGGCGGGCCCAGGGGAGGGCCGATCCAGATTTAATAGGAGCCTCTAATTACGTGGCAAAGGCTTTGTGCTGTTTCTGACGTTTTACAGACCTCCATCTCCCATCCACCCCTGCCTCCCTTCTTCCTCTCCCGTCTCGTAGACCCCAGGCTGAGGCTGAGAGAGGTGGGGTTGGGGGGAGAGAGAGCTCCAAAGGAAAGCCGGGAAGCCCAGACGGACTTTGAGATGACTCCCGACCTTGTCTATTTGCGTTTCCAATTAACTGCTGAGAATTAGTTTAAGGTCCTGATGGAGAATATTTGCATTGCGGGAGGAGGGCTTATAGAAATAGTCCACGTCCAATTTAATCTGTTCAGCTTCTGTAGGATTTTAAAATACAAATAAACCTCATAATTCATTGCCCATCACTTGGTTAATGAAAGCTTTCTGAAAGAATAAACTCCATTGAAAGCTCTAGAGGTGTAACTCAACTTTACCATGACATTAAGCTTCCAGTGGTCTATTTGCACATGCAAGTCATTGACTGGATGGTGCTGCATTCATAAACTGATGGTCCTACAAACAGAGGCCAGATCTCAGATGCAGGGATATTTATTTATTATCACAGATTTACACTTATAAATTACTCATAATTGGTATACAATGCACAACAGTGTAAGTGGGTATTTACACGCAATAAGATTAGTATCTTTACCATAGGCTTATATTTTATGATAATCCAGCCCATGTATTGGGTTGTAGTTTTTTGGATTCAGGTTAAACCAACTAGGCTTCATAAATGCTAATCATTCCTTGAAAATATTCTTCATGTGCATAGTTCATGATCCAGCCAAAGAGAAGCCTCAAATACCAATGGCAATAGTGAACAAAATGTGTGAATGTAGAAATGAATCATAGATGCACCATATATGATACAGCATGTAAGAGCCAATTAAACACAGAGATGAGCATATATTCTTCACAAGATTGTAAGAAGGCTCCTGCCAGATCAGGCAAAAGACCTGTCTAGTCCAGCGTTCTGTGCACCCAGAAAGCCCCCTGCAGAACAAGAAGGCAATCAACCCTTCCTGCTTATCTGTCTCATCAACTGAGGAGACAGCCTCTTCTGATCCTGGAGTCAAGTGAGAGCTACCAGTACCACTTTGTCATGGATTGCCAATCTAGATGCATTTTTCTAAAACTTCCTTTACCTCTTTACCCACTTCAGTGTGGTGCCCATCACTGTATTATGTGGAAACAAATCTCATATGCAATATGTGATAAAGTATTTCCCTTTGTCTGCCCTTAAGCTCCACCATACCGCTCTTGTTAGTACTTGGATGGAAAACTACCAAGGAATATCAGGTGATGTAAGCTGTATTTCAGAGGAAGGCAAACCACCTTGCCCTAAGAAAACCTATGAGTTCATGGTTTCACCAATATACAAAGAGACACATTGTTCTATGTTCTCTATAAGATACACAGTTTTATTATGCTCTATGTTTTCTGTATCATTTACAATTTTATTTTATTATGACACTTCCTTTCTTAATTGTTCTAACTTTTTTTAATTTTTTTTCTTGCTTTTTAATTTTTTTTTTCAATTGGAAAGCTCCAAACATTGTAATAGTAGGAAGCATCTCACCATTTTGGTTGCCATGTTCTACATTTCATTCTCACACAATTTGAAGACCTTTTTCTACTCTAATAATACCTTATTATTCAGTAAATTCCTTGATCTCTGGAAATAGCAATAATTATTGAATGTGAGAGGTGCAATCTGAAGCACTGGCAAAATTCAGTTTGGTTTCAGTAATAACTTACCAATGTTCGTGTGTTTCTTCACAAAGGAAATGGAAAGAATTTGAGGACTTTTTGCCATTTTTTTAAATGAATGTGAGAGATAGTAAAATTGATTGCCAGGAGTGTTGTCCATCTCTAGCTCTACCATTGGACAGTGGGAAGAAGTCACTAAGGCAGCTGATATAGGTGTCATTAAATGGCAGAAAAAGGTTAGTGATTACATTCAATATGATTGTATTTGTATTCTTAGCAGGACAATGTGGCTGTGAGATGCCTTCACAAAGCATGTTTGTATTTCCAAACTTGACTTGAAATTTCTAAATCAAAATATAATGACAAAGCAATACTTTCAGCAGACATGGAAAGGCCGGAATTATCTGATTTTGGTCCATTAGGCCAGGAAGGTCAGTTAGTCTATTACTGTTACATTGCTGTTACGCTATTTGGATTTTTCCCCACTTGGGTCACTTCAACACTCCTGGCCAGTCATAGTAGAATCAACAACTGAGCTGCAACCAGTCCTGATAGGTGTGTTTCTAAACACATAGTTGTCTAAGATGTAAAATCACATTTGTTTCTTGCCATTTCAAACTTTGTACTAGAATCAGTTTCTTATGAACTGCCTCTCTAGAGACAATAGAGCAGAAAAGAAACAGGTAAAACAGGAATCTGCCTTCCCACCAGACCCGTGTGCCTCTCTGACAAGGGGGAAAGAGAGGAAACTAGGGTAGTGCAGATCAGCTGATGGGAAGGAAGAAGAAGGGCCCCTGTAGGAGCCAGCCGAGATTTCCACCACTCTTTGATTGGGAAAAGAACATCTGATGCTATCAAAGGACTGAGTGGATTGAAACCAGATGTGCTTCTTCTGGTTCTTGCTATGCATTTAATTAAGGAGCTGGGTTTTAGGAGAAGGCTGCTGTAGCTTGGCTACAGGCATGTGCAGGTTAATGTCAGAGACAAAACTCCATAAAGTCATCCATCCCCCCACACACAGATGCAGAAACAGTTCAACACATTTGAAGAAGAAATCTCCTGCAGGTACTTTTGGCAGCTTTACAGCTTCATCCTTTTCCCTTCATCCTATTTACTCACACCCATTTTGTATCATCCTCTTTGGCCATGGCCCATCTTTTAAGATGGAAGAGAACTGATTTTAAAAAGCTACCATTGAGCATGTACAGAGTATCATTTTCTCACTGAGTATACGGGATTCTGGAGATGATACCATGGACTGCCAAAAAGTCAGATAAACGAGTTATCCCAAAACATGGGTGACTCAGGGGACCACCTGCGATGCGGGTACTTCTGTTTAAAGGTGGGGAATTATTAGCTCAAATTAAGAGGCCAGCGAGAGGAGGGTAACCTAATAAGATCTTTGACACCAATGTTTATGGGGTCATCTGCAAGGAAGAACCAGCCAGAGATTCAAAAGTAAACCAAAATGACACAAAATTGACAATCACACAGAAGATGCAAGCACTCACACAATCACACAATCCTAGCTGAAGGAAAAGGGAGGAAAGGCTGATATTGAAGTTCAGAGTTTGGGTGATAATTATAAATCCAGAAGAGCAGTGAAGAAACAGTCATATAAATCACACTGGTTGCCTCAGCCAGGAAACTCTGCAGTAAAATTATATTTTGAAATAAATGAAAAGCTTGTGACCTCATGAGATGGCAGTTGGATTGACAGACTCCAAGCACTGGTAAAGCACAGCAGTTCTCTGGGTCCTTGATGCAAAGCAAAGGAAACAGAAAGTACAGGCATACCTCAGTAAACAAATCCTGTGACAAAGAAGTTCGTTTTTACAAAAGCTTTTTATGCCCACTGAGTCCTCTTTTTCCTTCTTGTCCCCTGTTTAGCTGGATGATGTTTGGCACCTTCAGAATTGCAAGGATGGTGAAGGAGGGCTGGAGAAACATAGCTTTCAGTGTCGTATTGCAGCAGTACATCTGCAGTAAATAATGGAATAAATGCTTGAGCAGCGAAATAATAAGATTCAACTTCAGCAAATCCTACTGTGACTGTGCGTCCAGTCTACAACAGGTAAGTAAACAGCAGCTGCATTCAGAACCCAGAACGGGCATGAACAGCAAAACAGAGAGAAAAGGGGAAAGCAGCTGGTGTCCCCAGCTTGTTTTTTTTTTTAAAAAAAATCTATAAAGCAAAATGGCAATCATAAGAAAGTAGAGGCTGTTAAAAAAAATTCCTCGATGCATTTTGGAAGAAATGGTTACTATAAAGTTCAGAATGTATTTGTTTACTTATGTGAGGCTTGCCTGATCTGGTTGTTTCATTTCCCATGTGCCTATGTGCCTATTGTTAGTTTTGAATTAAACATTTTCTGAAACATGTTAAACTGCGCTCTCTCTATCTCTCTGGAGTAGGAACCTATTCCTATATCCCTGTTCTCTCCATGTTACTTCTACCTCTGGTACCAAATTTTCTATTAAAAAAGTCATGCCCAGGAACACATCTACTGCATTAACTGAGGTATTCTTGTTGGTACAGATAAATGCACAGAGAGACGCTTTCACTCCTAAACACAAACATAAACAGCTACTTCTGCACACATTGCATTCCTTTTGAGCATAACCATAGCAAGAACAAGAGAAACTATGTGCTTACTGTCAGAATCAAGGTGACTCATACTGGCAGCAGCATGAGAGGTAAACTGAGTTATGGGGGAAAGGGAGACAATATTCTTGAGGGCAGGTGTTCATCAAGTGCTGGAGATAATACTCCAAATCTTATAGGGAGAATTGCGCAGACAGTACAAGAACCTAACAGTGGGAGGGAAAGAAATTTAAATATGCCTCTAGAGGGAGTAACCCAGGGTCTCAGATGCCCCTACACTAATGCACAGAGCATGGGAAATAAACAAGATGAACTTGAACTTGTAGCACAACAAAGTAAATATGATATAAGTATCACTGAAATTGGAGAGATGAGTCTCATTATTTGAATGTAGCAATAGAGGGGTATAACCTATTTCAGAGAAATACACCAAACAGAAAAGAAGGAGGACAACACTATATGTCAACACTATATGACTTAAATCCTAGAGGCCAGGTTGAGAACATCTGGGTAAAAATTAAGGAGGAGAGAAACAACAGTGACGTCATTGTGGGGATCTACTACAGACCCCCAAGCCCCACTGAGAACTTGGATGATGCCTTCCTGGAACAGATGACCAAACATTCAGAAAGGAGAGATTTAACAGTAATGGGAGATCTCAACTATGCTGATATTTGTGGGAAGTCAGATCTAACAACTTTCTCACTCACCTTGGAGACAATTTCATAATCCAGAAGATGGAAGAGGGAACAAGGAGAACAGCTAATTTAGATCTGATTCTAACTAACAATTATGGCCTGGCTAACCGGATGGAAGCGGCAGGATCCTTAGGTGGAAGTGATCATGTTCTCCTGTTTTTTATTATACAGCAGACAGAGAACTCCAAGGGTAGTCAGACAAAAATTCTAGACTTTAAGACAGCTGATTTCAGTAAATTTAAAGAAATACTGAGAATGATCACATGGTCAAGAATACTAAAACAGAAAGGAGACCATGATGGATGGGAGTTTCTTAAAAGTGAGATACTAAAAGCACAATTTCAAACAATTCCAATAAGGAAGAAAAATGGGAGGTGTCTAAAGAATCTGGGATGGATGTCTAAAGAACTTTCAACAGAGCTAAGATTTATTTTTTTGTGTGCCTCTTTCTTTTTTTATTAAAGTTATAACAAACAATATTTACAAATAATCATTCTTTCTTTTTATAAATATATAAGAACCAGAAAGCAAAGAAATATATACAATCAAATTTATATACCTATATACTTATAAATTTATATACCTATCCAACATCTAATTCTATTTCTATTTCTTCTTCTTCTATTGATCTTCTATCTTAATCTACATAAATAGATAGATAAATAGATCATTTCCCTTTTTATATGACTTGCCATATAATTTTACAAATATATTTTTCAATTCCCTTTTCCCATATCTTTGCTTGTTTTCATTCTTTTCATGTTTCTTTCTGAATTGCCCATTTTCTTTGTATGTATTCTTTAATTCGTTTCACTTCTAGCTAAGATTTAAAAGGGGCATGTACAGCAAAGATCACCAGCATCCCCACCACCTCAAGAGGAAGGTTCATGTGCTTGCTGCTGGCTAGGAACCTTCCCGGGAGACTGCTGCCTGCATTGGGGATGGCATTCCTCTCAGAATATGGCCCCAGGAACCCAGCTAAACCTGCTGACAAGCAGGAGGACCACCTGCCCCCTTCTGCAAGGGCATAAAAGCTGGGAGCCTGCTGCAGTGGGGGTGACACCAAAGGGGGGCTCACTCATTTGGGGAGGGGCTTTGGGGGAGGAGCCAGGGCCAGGGCCAGTCCTTCTGGCTGGGAGGGGGTGAAATGGATGGAATTTACTCTCTAATTTTAATGAAGCTGCCCTCAAAGGAAAATGATACCCAGAGAGTAAGATAGGGAAGTTGCCCAGTGAGCAGGCATTACAACAGCGATGGGTAGAGGGAGATATGGTGTGGGGAGACAATCTTATCACAATCATAGAAGGAAGAGCCACAGGGTGTTGGTTATTCCCAAGATGTCCCTTACTTCAAAAGAATACGGATGGCCTTGGCAACACACACCCTTGGGTTGAAAATGTTGCTGCTCAGTGCCAGGTCAGTGAATGGGAAAATATCTCTGATCCAAGACCTAATCCTGGATGAACATGCTGACCTGGCCTGGCTGGATGAAGCTGGGTGTGTTAATCTCTGCCAGTGATGTCCACCTGGGTTCTCTGTATAGCAGCAGGTGAGGCCTGGTTTGCGGGAAGGTGGAGTTGCAGTGGTCTATTGGGATTTTATCTCCCTCACCAGGTGCCCTGTCTCATAATCTGCTGGGTTTGAGTGTCTGTTTCTGAAGGTGGATGGCTGGGACAGAGTAGGGATTCTGTTGGTGTACCACCCATTCTGCTGCTTAACAGTCTCCCTTCCTGAGCTGGCTGAGCTGGTCTCAGCAGCGGTGCTGGGGTCCTCCTGTCTTGTTGTACTGGGGGACTTCAACATCCACGCAGAGACTACTCTGTCTAGAGCAGCTCAGGACTTCATGTCCACCGTGACAACGGTGAGCCTGTCTCAGGTAACAGCTGTGCCACCCATGCTTCAGGACACACTTTGGACCTGGTTTTCTGTTCCAGGCAAGATGATGGTGATCTAGACATGGAAGAAGTTTTTATAGTTCTGTTGTCATGGACTGATCACTACCTGGTGGAGTTTAGACTCACTGGGACTCAGAACCACTGTAGGGGAGGGGGAGCAATTAAGATGGTCCACCCCAGAGGCTTATGGATCCGGATGGATTCCTGATGGCTCTAGGGGAGTTTCCTGTTGCCTTGGCAGGTGATCCTGTCAAAGCCCTGCTGATCTCTGGAACAGAGAAATGGCCAAGGTGGGGTACACGATTGCTCCTAAGCGTTCCCTCCCACAAAGTGGAGCCAAGTGAGCTCCCCGGTTTACTGGGGAGTTGATGATGATGAAACAAACAGGACAGAGACTAGAGCAGGGCTTTCCAAATGATGTGCCGCAACATATTAGTTAGTATGTTGTCTGAAGTGTGCAGGTGTGTTGCCTACAATCTTGGAAATGTATGTTATTTATAAATCATATATTTTTAAAAACGTATGAAAGGTTTTCATGAGATATGTTGTGTCCCCATACATTTTGTTATTACAATTTATGTATGTATCTGTATTTCTTATAAGGGGTTAGTTTAACCTCTGGTTTGCTAGTAAAACTGAATTACTGTGCCACAAAATGACGCATGTTTAAAAAGTGTGTCACCAACATGAAAAGGTTGGAAAGCTCTGGACTAGAGTGACGTTGGCAGAAGACTCGGAGTGAGTCTGATTGAACATGGGCTAGATCTTATTGGAAATCTATGCCATGGCAATTGTGGCAGTGAAGAAATCATACTTTTCTACCACTGTTGCATCTGCACAATGCTGTCCAGCAGAACTGTTTTGAGTGGTCAGGGGCCTTTTACATTCTAGCCCACAAGAAGGAAATGATGACCACTCTACAGGACACTGTGATGAATTTGCAAGACACTTTGCAGACAAAATCATTCAGTTTCACTTTGGCTTGGATGTTGTAGTTGAGACAGATTCCAGTAGATGTAATCTTGGCACCTGCTTGTCCTGTTTTAAGAGATTTGTTTCACTTTGTGCAGCCTGAGGATGAGGACAGGATCCTTGGAAAGGTGAGAGCACCACATGTATACTGGATCCTTGCCCCTCCTGGCTTCTGAAAGCAGTCAGAGGGGGACTGGCTGAATGGGTAAGGGGAGTGGTGAATGCCTCACTGAAGAAAGGAAAGTTCCCAGCATATTTAAAAGAAGCTATGGTGAGGCCATTATTAAATAAGTCTTCCCTGGATCCTACCATCTTGAATAATCAGCCACACTCCAATATTCCTTTCTTAGGCAAGGTTCTGGAGCATGTGTTTCTGGATGAAACAGATTGTCTAGATCCATTTCAATCTGGCTTCAGGCCTGGTGTTACCACAGTTTCCTAGCCTGAGCTTGTGGGATATTAGATATCATTTGATATCAATAATTTGGCCCCCTTTATCTATTCCTCTCCACGTGCTTGCGAGGCCCCTGGACAAGCACGCATACAGGCTCGGCCGCTAATCGCCGAAATATTCCAAACTAATACAGGCAGGCCAGAAATAGCCAAACTGCTGCTTCAGGAGACCTCCAAGGCAAGTACCGCATTATGTATGCATGCTACTTACAAAGAACTCCCTGCCCCGAGCAGACAGCTTGACGAGCCGAATACTCAACTGTCAAGCACTCTGTGTTTGCATACTGGCTACTCTATTAACAATTCAGTCTTAACCCAATCATGTAAATCACTGACCTTTCGGAGGCTTTGTCTCCAGCCCAAAACTCATTGTTATCTGTGAGAATGGACTAGCCTGCGGCCACATTTTCCCCTATAAGAACCCCTGACTTTGAGTGCTTCCTCAGATCGCTCTTGGCTTCCATCCCACCTTGCTGTCACTTTGTTCAACAAGCCTTCCCCTCAGCTCTCTGTGCTGAGAACGCTACCTCAATGGACCTTTTTCCTCCGACTTTCCGGGTGTCAGGACAGGTGCAGTATTTCCCATATCAAAACTCCTCTTAAAATCCCTCTATCCCACTCCAACCTTTATTTCTATAGTTCTCTGTGTGAGTGTGTTGCATACACATGTTTGGCTGTATATCAATAAAAACCATTATTATTAGTTACTTCTGTTTGCTCCTTGACTCAGCCTGACCCCGTAGACATTGGGTAAAAGATCTCGCTCCATTGCCCTGCCTCTCGTATTGCTAGCTTGTGCTCTTTTGACTAATTCCCAACTTGATAATTTGGAGCGCACTTAGGTGTCCCTCACTGTCAGGGTTTGCCCTCCTAATTTAACTGGCTGATGGGAATTGTAATACTCTCAAACATTATCTCCTGTACTTGGCTTCTGGCTGCAGATGTTCTTTGTTTTGCATTCCTCGCTTGACTCCATTAGTTGTGCCATGCTAAAGGTGATAGTAACTAGACAACAAGGTCAGCACGACCTAGGAAGCTGGTATCCCACTTCCCGTGGGAGACCTGAATAGTATAATTGGATAGCTTTGGAATTTCTTGTCATTCTGATTCACTGAAGTCTGCTGTCTGCTTACACTCTTCAAATAAATCTTACTTTTCACAAGTTTATTGTTGTTGTGTGAACCTGATCCTGACAGAGTGACTCAGAATCACGAAAATGCATCAAACAACTGAACAAGAAGAAATCCCTTCTGATATAGAGATGAAAATTGACCAAGAGGATGGAGGTGCCAGCGCCTTGCCCGCTGATACCAAGCCCAAAGTCAGACTTTCGGTCCCAGTGGGCACCCCCAGTGCTGAGGGCCAGACTTGGGCCTGGGGAGAGATGTCGAAGACATCTTGTCTTAATTAATTAATTAATTAATTAATTAATTGTTCGACAATGCTGAAGGGCAGCCAGATGGGACACCTCATCACGTGAGCTAGCTCTCATGGAAGAGATTTTGGACAAAGAAGGAGAAATGGAGAAAAAAGATGAAGAAATAGCGCGACTCAGGGCCCTTGTGGGAGAGATGAGAGCCACAGGTCCACTTATGGGTAGAACTCCGAATAGAGAACGACAAGTACCAGCTGCCAGACCTTCAGATGCAGGACAGCCGGCAGACGGACAGCTGGCCCCTCCAGCTCAACCTGGAGCGCCCCTCCCACCTCCCACAGCCCGTAGCAATGTCGGAGAGCTAAAAGCTTCATTTAATAGAAGTGGAGAGAAGCTTTCTTTTTTCCTCACCATGGCTTCCAATTATATGCTCGATTATGGCCATTTGTTTCCAGATGCTGCTGCTCACATTCGGTACGTTAGCCAGCGCCTGAAAGGTGAGGCGGCTGATTGGGTGGTGCGTCTTTACAATTCTCACTCGCCAGAGAATGGGAATTTACAATTGTTCATGAACCATTTGAGAGAACGTTTTGAAGACCCACACCTCCAAGAAAAGGCTAGATACCAGCTCAAAAAACTGAGACAAGGAAAAAATGAGATTGGTGACTACTCAAGAGAGTTCCGAAGACTAGCAGCCAAGGTACCTTGGACAGACGAAGTTCTGATAGAATTTTACAAGGACGGTTTGAATCCAGTAATATTACCTGGCTGTCTAACCCAGGGGGACCCCAACACCCTGTTGGGCTGGATAAAACTAGCCACTGAAGTCGAAGGAATAACACAATCCATCCAGCTGACATGCCAGAGACAAGCTCAGGAAACTGGCCCACGAAAACCTCAGTGTAAATCAACATACATAAGTCGTGATGAGAGAAACAGACGCCTGAGAGAAGGCAGCTGCTTCAATGGTAGAAAGCATGGACATCTTGCCAACGAATGCCCTGAAAACAGCAAAGTTTATTGTCGTTGTGTGAATCTGATCCCGATGCTCATGGGACCCCCAGAAATCAGAGTAACACTGATTATGGGATGGAGACAGCTTTGGTCACCTTGGGGGATGACCTATGCCAGGAACTAGACAGGGAGAGTGTGTCTCTGTTGGTTCTGCTGGACCTCTCAGCAGCTTTCGATTTCATTGATCATGGTATCCTTCTGGGCCAACTCTCTGGGATGGGACTTGGGGACAATGTTAAGCAGTGGTTCTGGTCATTCGTGGAGGGGAGAACTCAAAAGATGGTAATGGAGGACTCCTATTTGACTCCCTGGCCATTGGCTTGTGTGGTCCCTCAAGGTTCTGTTTTGTCCCCACACTAACATCTACATGAAAGCACTGAGAGAGGTCACCTGGAGTTTTGGGGTTTGGTGTCACCAATATTCTGATTACACCCAATTCTCTCTCTCCTTTCCATCTGATTCCAAGGAAACTGTCTCAGTCCTGAACCAATGTCTGTTGTCAGAAATGGACTGGATGAGGGCAAACAAATTGAAGCTTAATCCAGACAAGACAGAGGTGCTCCCAGTCAGTCAAAAGACAGATCAGGAAATAGGGACTTTGCCTGTGCTGGATGGGGTTACAATGCACTTGAAATCTCAGGCTCACAGCCTTGGTGTTCTGGATTCAACTCTGAGCCTGGATGCCCAGGTTTCAGCAGTGGCCAGGAGTGTATTTGTACAGTTAAAACTTGTGCACCAGCTGCATCTATCCCTTGAGACATTAGATCTGGCTTCAGTGACTTGATTATATCTCGGCTGGACTACTGTAATGTGCTCTGTGTGGGGCTGCCCTTGGAAACTGTTCAGAAACTGCAGCAGGTTCAGAACGTGGCAGCTAGAATGCTGACCAGGGCCAGTTACAAGGAGCATATAACTCCCTTGCTAACACAGCTCCACTGGATACCTGTTTGTTTCCGGGCACAATTCAAAGTGATGGTTATGACCTACAAAGCCCTAAATGGCTTAGGTCCAGGCTATTTGAAAGACCATTATCTCCCTGTACAAGCCAGCTAGAACCTTAAGATCTGTTGGGGAAGGCATTCTCTCTGTTCCACCACCATCCCAGACTTGCCTGGTGAAGACACAGGAGAGAGCCTTCTCAGTGGTTGCTCCCACGCTGTGGAATGCTCTTCCATAGGAGGCTAGGCACGCTCCCTCCCTGCTCTCCTTTTGCTGACAAGCAAAAACTTTTTCTCTTCAAACAGGCTTTCATATAAGCCAGACAGCTTTATTTATTAACTGTTGTATTGGAATATCCCTTTAAGTGTTTTTATGATTTGATGTTTAATGTTTTTAACTGTTTTGAATGTTTTGAATGTATTTATTTTTTTTAATATGTATTTATTATTGGAAGCTGCCTTGGGTCCCAATTTTGGGAGAAAGGTGGCCTAGAAATAAAATAAAAAACAAAATAAATAAATAAAACGGTAAAAGATGTAAATCACCAAAGAAGAATTCAAACAAATAGCCAGCATGTATAGGGAGAAAGTTAGAAAAGCTAAAATATAGAATGAGTTCAGGCTAGCTAGAGAGATTAAAACAATAAAAAGGGCCTTTTGGGCTATGTCTGTAGTAAAAGGAAGAACAAGGACACAAGGAACAAAAGTAGAGAAGATGGTGGAATACTAACCAGGACAGAGGAACGGCAGAACTGCTAAATGCTTTCTTTGCCTCAGTCTTCTTCCAAAAGGAAAACAATGCTCTATTTGGGGAAAATGGAGCAGATGATACAGTAGGGGAAATGCATCACAGTACTAGTACTGGTAAAGAGGTAGTGCAAGAATACTTGGCTATTCTAAATGAATTCAAGTCTCCAGGGCCAGAGGAACTACATCCAAGGGTATTAAAAGAACTGGCAGAAGTAATGTCACAACCACTGGCAATAATCTTTGAGATTTCCTGGAAAACAAGTGAAGTCTGAGCACACTGGAGGAGGACAATGTTGTCCCCATCTTCAGAAAGTTGGAGAAAAAAAAGAGCACCCAAGCAATTACCACCCAGTCAGCCTGATGTCAATACCTGGAAAGATTCTACAGCAGATAATTAAAGAGACAGTGTATTGTTACTATGCTGTACACCCCTATCTGTGATATTATTTAATTGGTACAAAATATAAACCATATATTTATGGCTGAAAAGCCCTGTCGAGGATGACTGGCTGGAAAAGTGCAGAATTAGGTCAGAAGGGACCTCAAAGCATAGCTAGGTCATAAATTCACTGAGGATTAGTCAGAGAAGATGATCATCTCAATAGCCCTAACCTAGAAAACAACAGCCACTGAAATTCCCAGACAAAGCAACAATGACCAATGTCCTGTAACTTCCTTCCTGCTGAACCTTTTTGTTTCCTCACCTGCCCAGTCATTAAGAAGCTATCGTGGCTCCCATCAATACTTTGTTCCCTAATGCTAAGACCATTAGCCAGCTCCAGACCCCTTTGTCTGCTCTGCCAGAGAACCATTTACACCTTCCCCTTCAGGGCAGAAAAGGGTATTTAAACCTGGGCTCCAAGCCTGACAATTCGTAGCACCTTGGATGCACATAGGGGTGTCACTCCATCCATTTGCTCCCTGATTTCTGCGCTCTGGGCTATTCTCAAACTCCCAAGTTTGAGCCATTTTCCCATACCTTTCTTCTCTTTAGGATTGAACCCACTTCTTTCTAAGTCCTCGCTACCCAATTTTCCTTTCCTTTCCTTTCCTTTCCTTTCCTTTCCTTTCCTTTCCTTTCCTTTCCTTTCCTTTCCTTTCCTTTCCTTTCCTTTCCTTTCCTTTCCTTTCCTTTCCTTTCCTTTCCTTTTGTTAGCCTTGTGAGACTGCTTAAATCTTGTGCATGTTTGTAAATTTCCCCCAATAAATCATTCTTTTAACTTCCAACTGATGTCTATGCATTAGTACCAGTATACACAGGTGAAAACATTCCATGGTTACCCCCTTCTTGCAGTCCTCCTCTGAGCTATAATTCCCTACCTTTCCACAGAGTCTTTAGTACTACTTCGTCAGCTCTTTCGATAACATTTGGGCTGTTCTCCTCAGCACTTGCTGAATTCCTGCCCTGAATACTACTGTCTCCTTACTCCCCAGACCTCTGTTTAAAGCCCTCCTGAAGAAATTTGTGAGATTCTTAGCAAAAATATTCCTGCCAATAGCTGCGAGGTGCACCCCATCTTTGTGAAAATGAAAAGCAGCACCATCTGCAGAGCCAGTTGTTCACCTCCATTACTCTTCTCCCACTTTGTGGGCCATGTCCTTCAACAGGGAGGAGAGATGAAATTGCAACCTGTGCACCAAAGTCCTTCAGCTTTCTACTCATAACCTCATAATCCTTTGTGATATCCTGAAAGCTGCATCTTTCAGTGTCATTGGTTCCCATGTGAACCAAAAGTAAGGGGTAACGGTCAGTGGGCTTCATAAATCTTATCAGCTTTTTGGTTACATCATGAATTTTGGTCCCAGGGAGACAACACACCTCATTATTCATCCTGTCAGGTTTGCAAATTGTTGCTTCTGTTCTTGTCAGCAAGGTTCCCCAACCACCACAACTCATCTCCTCTGAGACTTGGCAGGTGTTACTCAGTGTGCAGATTCTTCAAGGATCACCTGGACATTCTCTTCAAACTGACACTGTTGCTCTTCTTGCTGTTCCATTTCTTCACTAATAAGGAAGATAGCTTTGAATTAAATCTGTAGGTCCAAACTCTGTTTGGTTCCTGGCCCTTATACTTCTACATGTAACATTCTTCCAATTGTCTGTTTCTTGTGATTGGGAACTGGCTTCCTCCTCAGTGACGTTCCCCATGTGCTCCTCCTCAGCGGTGTTCCCCATGTAAACTGTGTTTGTCAGAGTTCAACTCCCTGCCTGTGCCTTTCTGCCAGCAAGGGAAAGAAGGTGATAGTACTTGTCCAAGAGGAGGCGGCAGTGGGGAGTGTCCAATGCAAAAAATCAGTAGAAACACTGAAATGAGCCAAAGTCAAGGTCAAATCCAAAAGGTCCAGAATGCTGAGGGTCAGTCCAAAACAGTCAAGAGAACCAGAATACAAGGGTCATAGGAACTTGAGTAGCAATTTGCTACTAGCAAACAGCAAGCCATGCCAACAGACTTATATAGGTGATAAAAATAGGTGTTACTTATCATTGTTCTGTTTTCTTAATCTTGCCAAAACGGCTTCCCTTTGAGCTGCCTGTTTCTGTCTCCTCTGTGATTGGAGGCTGGGGGGCAAAGGTGAATCTAATACCGCTAAATCATTGCTGATTCCCTCTTCCTCTGGCACCAGTTGTAACAATTCTGTCTCAGCTTGTCGTTCAGGTGATGAGGGTATTTCCAAAATAGTTTGGTCTATCATTGGCTCTGTTTCTGGCACAATCAATTGTTTATCAACCTCTGAGCTGTCATATATCACACTATTCAAGAAAGTCCTTTCTGCCCTATCCAAGAAATCTTCATCCTCCCTAATAATCTAAAGATCAGAAACATGGGCCTCCAGCTGCTGGACCTTCTCTTCCAACAAGGCCATCAATTTGCACTTGCTGCAGGTGTATCCAACCACATCCTCCAGCAAGAAAACAAGCATGCCACAGCTCTTGCAGATGACTGCAGCAGGTCCCTGACTACCCATATTTGACAATTAAGAAAGTCAATTAAAAAAAAACCCTGGGCCACCCTCTCAAACACCAACATAAACACCCCTGTTAGTCTTGCCTGTTTGCCAAGCTCTCAGGACTGAAGCTGTAGTTATTTAAGGGCTACTAGCTCCTCCCTCAACTCTCAGCAGCTCCCCCACCCCCCTGGGACCTTGTGCTCAGGTAGAGCACCTGGGCCTTCACACAATGGATACAATAGAATGTTAATGAATCCTCAGGCTAAGCTCCACTCAGCTCACACACAACCAATCACCTTTAGACCAACACCCACAAGCTCACCAGAATACAATAGAACACTAAGGAGCAACCAAGCCCTCACCTAATTCACGCAAGCAAGCAGCTGCTAGACAAACCAGCAAGGAGATAAACTCCCTACCTACGTACCAAGCCAGCCAGCCAGCCAGCCAGCCAAACCAGCAAGGAGATAAACTCCCTATCTACGTACTAAGCCAGCCAGCCAGCCAGCCAGCCAGCCAGCCAGCCAGCCAGCCAGCCAGCCAGCAGACTACCAAGCCAGCAAGAAGACAAACTCGCAAGCCAGCCAGCCAGCCAGCCAGCCAATGAGTCAGAAATTTGGAGAGTGTCAGAAAAAGATTCAGCCTGTGAAGTACCACCAAGTTTTGGACAAAATGGGAATAATAAGAAAACCAGCAGGGCAAGGAAATCACTAATGGCAATAGGCTACAGTGGATCACAAGATGCTGAATATTTGACCCCTAAATAAAATTGTAAACTTCTAAAACTCCCTGCCCCATCTTGTGCCTTTACCAGCAGCGAAGGGCCTTTCCACACTACACTGTTATAATGTTATTATTCCACTTTCAATATCCAATGGAATCCTGGGCTTTGCAGTTTAGGCAGAGGCCTTTAGAATTCTCAACCAGAGAGTTCTTTGACCTCAGTAAACTACAAACCCCAGAATTCCACAGGATGTTGAAAGTAGAATAGCACTATAAAAGAGTAGTGCAAAAAGCATCTAAATGGGCAGATTATAGCAGATAACACCATGTTATGTAACAGTCATTCTCCTCCCCCTTCCCCCATATTCCTTGGTCAGTTGGCCACTTCAGTATTACAATTCTTTCAGTGATTCTCATATTCATCAATGTTTCCATATTTACTCCTTTTTGTCCCCATTAGAATCATAGAATCATAGAAATGTAGAGTTGGAAGAGACCACATGGGCCATCCAGTCCAACCCCCTGCTATGCAGGAACACCCTCAAAGCACTCCCGGCAGATGGCCATCCAGCCTCTGCTTAAAAACCTCCAAGGAAGGAGACTCCACTACACTCTGAGGCAGCGTATTCCACTGCCGGACAACCCTGACTGTCAGGAAGTTCTTCCTGAGGTTCAGGTGGAATCTCCTTTCCTGCAGCTTGAATCCATTGCTCCTTGTCCGGGTCTCTGGAGCAGCAGAAAACAAGCCCACTCCCTCCTCTACATGGCATCACTTCAGATATTTAAACATGGCTATCATGTCCCCTCTTAACCTTCTCTTCTGCAGACTAAACATACCCAGCTCTCTAAGTCTATCCTCATAGGACATGGCTTCCAGGCCACTCACCATTTTGGTCGCACTCTTCTGGACTTGCTCCAGCTTGACCATGTCCTTCTTGAATTGGGGTGCCCAGAACTGGACACAGTATTCAAGATGAGATCTAACCAAAGCAGAGTAGAATGGTACCAGTACCTCCCTCGATCTAGACACCATGCTCCTATTGATGCAGCCGAGAATTGCATTGGCTTTCTTGGCTGCCGCATCACACTGCTGACTCATGTTCAGCTTGTGATCTATTAAGACTCATAGAATCATAGAATCATGGAAATGTAGAGTTGGAAGAGACCACAAGGGCCATCCAGTAAAACCCCCTGCCATGCAGGAAAACCCTCAAAGCACTCCCGACAAGTGGTCATCCAGCCTCTGCTTAAAAACCTCCAACGAAGGAGACTCCACCACACTCTGTGGCAGCACATTCCACTGCCGGACAGCCCTGACCGTCAGGAAATTCCTCCTGAGGTTCAGGTGGAATCTCCCCTCCTGCAGCTTGCATCCATTGCTCCTTGTCCTGGTCTCAAGAGCAGGAGAAAACAAGCCCACTCCCTCCTCGACATGACATCCCTTCAAATATTTAAACATGGCTATCATGTCCCCTCTCAACCTTCTCTTTTGCAGACTAAACATACCCAGCTCTTTAAGTCTGTCCTCATAGGGCATGGCTTCCAGGCCCCTCACCATTTTGGTTGCCCTCCTCTGGACCTGCTCCAGCTTATCCATATCCTTCTTGAATTGGGGTGCCCAGAACTGGACACAGTATTCAAGATGAGGTCTAACCAATGCAGAATAAAGTGGTACCAATACCTCCCTCGATCTAGACACCATACTCCTATTGATGCAACCAAGAATTGCGTTGGCCTTCTGGCTGCCGCATCACACTGCTGACTCATGTTCAGCTTGTGGTCTATGAAGACTCCTAGATCCCTTTCACACGTACTGTTAGCCAGCCACGTGTCCCCCATCCTATATTTCTGCATATCATTTTTTCTGCCTAAGTGTAGTACCTTACATTTCTCTCTGTTGAAATTCATTTTGTTAGCCTTGGCCCAGCTCTCCAATCTGTCCAGGTCCTTTTGAATTTTGATCCTATCATCAGGTGTATTAGCAACCCCTCCCAATTTGGTGTCATCTGCAGATTTGATCAGCGTGCCCTCTATTCCTTCATCCAAGTCATTAATGAAGATATTGAACAGCACCGGGCCCACGACAGAACCCTGTGGCACCCCTCTAGTCACTTGTCTCCAGGATGAGAATCTGCCATTGGTGACCACCCTTTGGGTACGGTCAGTCAATCAGTTACAAATCCACCTGCCAGTAGCCGTGTCCAGTCCACATCTTACTAGCTTCTTTGCAAGAATGTCATGGGGAACTTTGTCAAAGGCCTTACTGAAATCAAGACTCCTAGATCCCTTTCACACGTACTGCTATCCAGCCACGTGTCCCCCATCCTATATTTCTGTATTCCATTTTTTCTACCCAAGTGTAGGACCTTACACTTCTCTCTGTTGAATTTCATTTTGTTAGCCTTGGACCAGCAATCCAATCTGTCCAGGTCCTTTTGAATTTTGATCCTGTCCTCTGGCGTATTAGCAACCCCTCCCAATTTGGTGTCATCTGCAAATTTGATGAGCATGCCCTTCATCCAAGTTGTTGATAAAGATATTGAACAGCACTGGGCCCAGGACAGAAGCCTGTGGCACCCCGCTAGTCACTTCTCTCCAGGATGAAAAGCAGCCATTCGTGATCACCCTTTGGGTTCGGTTGGTCAACTAATTATAAATCCAACTAACAGTAACTCTGTCCAGCCCGCATTTTACTAGCTTCTTTGCACGGATGTCATGGGGAACTTTGTCAAAGGCCTTACTGAAATCGAGATATGCTACCTCCACAGCATTCCCTTCATCTATCAAGCTAGTAACTCTATCATAAAAAGAGATAAGATTAGTCTGGCATGACTTATTTTTGAGAAATCCATGTTGACTTCTCGTGATTACCGCATTGCTTTCTAAGTGATTAGAAACTGACTGCTTCATGATCTGCTCCAGGATCTTTCCGGATACTGATGTCAGGCTGACTGGGTGATAATTCCTTTGCAACTATCTGTTACTTGCAAGAATTCCTTTCACTGTGATGCCTTTTCCCATCTTCCTCTCCCTTTAGTGCCCTCATCTCTTTACCCTCTGACAAATATCTAGAATTCTCCTTTCCCATTCTTTTGTCATATTTCTGTCCCCATACTTCCCACAAGTTTTCCAGTTCATTCTCCTTCCTTTCTTTCCTCCTTATATATTAAAATTTGTTGAATATTTCAATGAAAGAGATAAAGTATGTAATCTGACCCAAAATTGTACATTATTGTTATAGCAAATACATATTATTTTAATACCATAAAGCAGAAAACACCTGGTAGTCCCTTTACTGTTTCTGAACAACGTTCACCTGGCCTTTCTTACAAATTTGCTGAGAAGGAGGAGGAGAAGGAGAAGGAGAAGGAGAAGAATTAATATTTTAAGTTCCTCCACATGCAGTCACTTTCACACCTTGTAATTTACAAACTCACAGCAGAACTAAATCCTCTAGGAAAAGGGCTGGTGTAATTAATATCTGCAAGTAACACATATTCCTCTAATGTTCTCACTTGTGAGAAAGTCTATAGTAAGTGAGAGATGGAATTAGAAGATTAGCACCTTTGCAAAATTTGCACAGCTGCTGTGCTGTCTGCTATGTTTGTACCTTCAGTTCGACATTTTCTTGGCAGCTGCATTCAAAGCCTAAAGGAAATATTAGAAGGGGGGATGTTTTCCACATTGTTCTAGCCCAGTGAACAGGTATCACCAGGACTGCGGTTTATACCCAGAATCTTTGGCAGCTGCCAGGACTTCAGCAGACACACTGGACCCCGGAAGCCACTTTGCTGAATGCTAAGTAGGATTAGGATGGCTTAGAACTTCCGTTTACATTTCCTACAACACCTCCGGACATTCTGGGCACAGGCAAATTATAATAGGCCACCTAAACTGATAAGGAAAGTTGGGATTCATTTCAATAACATAAGAATCATGGGGGAGGAAATATTTGCCTCTGAAGATGTAGAGAAACAGCTTTAAAATGAGGCAGCATATGTTATATGTATATGTATTCATTGCTAACCAATACATAATAATCCATGATATGCTTAAGCAGCCACAGAAAAAAAAATGCATTTTCTCTGAAGCTTGTGTTGAGAGTTAAAGTGCTCAGATGCGAATGGCTACTTTATTTGATAACGGCTTTTGTTTATTTGTTAATGAGTACTTGCCAAGAAAGTTGGTTCTTGCACTAGTATTTGATAAATATTTGATAAAGTATTTGATAAATATTCAAGTATTTGTTGAGCATTCATGCATTAAAAGCTTCAGTACAGAGGATTCTAATTAAGCTTAACTGATTGGTCAATAGCCAACATTCTAGTCAAGATGACTGGTGCAGAAAGTACATCCGGAAGTGCAAACTTGAAGTATTGGGCCCTTGAATCTGACAGGACATTTGTAAGGGAAGACTGGGTGATAGATATTGCTCAGAAAGAGGGAATAAAACTGAGAACAGAGTGAGGCAGCAAGTAGTCAAAAGTAGGATCAAGCCTCAAAGAAGGTAAGGCTGAGAGGTAACTATGCTGGAGATGGAGAGGAGGGGAGGGATGAAGGGATGGAGAGGAAGATGCCATGGGTAGTGGCCTTCAAGATAACTAAGAACCTGGTAGTCAGAAAAGAGCTTGCCCTGGTTGTTGGTAGTAGAACAGAGTAAAAAGTTCTAGATGGAGGCCAGCAATAGATAGAGTTGTCAGGTTAACCAATTACTAGGCATATTATCCGGTGCCCATCTGAACCACCACCTGGACCATATTCTAAGTGTTTTTTTAAAAAACTATTTTTTCATCCTTGTAGGAGCAGAATTATAGGACAAAATATGTCATCACTCTTCTATCCAATTGTTTTACAAGAAAGAAACTCATTTCTGCTTTTGAGTGTGTTCAACCAATTAATGAACTCTCAGGCTTAAAATTGATTGACATTGTCCCTCAGTACCAATTTTCAGTTCTCTGAGTCATTGTTAAAATTCTTCTGTTCTAGGAGCTGGCCAAAGAGTAATCAGCTGTCAGTCTGCTGTTACTGCAGTTCCTGGGCCGCACTTGGGGTGACATTAGATATCATTTTGATATCAATAATTTGGCCTATTATACCCTTCTGTTCTCCACGTGCTTGCGAGAAGCATGCAAACAGGATCAGTCGCTAATTGCTGGAATATTCAAAACAAATACAGGCTGGCCAGAAATAGCCAAACTGCCGCTTCAAGAGACCTCACGGCAAGTACCCTCATTACGTATGCACACCACATACAAAGAACTCCCTGCTCCAAGCAGGCAGCTTGATTAGAAGAATCAAGCTGTCATGCACTCTGCATTTGCATACTGTCCACTCTATTGTAAATTTGGACACAACTCAATCATGCTAAATTCTGACCTTTCGGAGGCTTTGTCTCCAACCTGAAACTCATTGTTTCCCCCAAGTATGGACTAGCCTGTGGCTACATTTTCCTCTTTAAAAACCCCTGATTCCGAGACCTTCCTCAGATCGCTCGGACCGCTCCCGATTTCCATCTAGCCTTGCTGCCACTGTGCTTGGCGAGCCTTCCCCTCAGTCCCACGTACTGAGACTATGCACCTTTGAACTTTCGCAGTGATCTAACCAGGCTTCAGGACAGGTGTAGTATCACCCGAATCAACAATCCCTCTTAAAAATCCCTCTGTCTCACTCCAATCTTTATTTTCTATAGTTATCTGTGTGAGTGTGCTGCATACACTGTTTGATTGTATTTTAATAAAAATGACAATTATTATTTCAATTCTGTGTGCTCCTTGACTTGGCCTGACCCCGTAGACACTGGGTGAAAGATCTTGCTCCGTTGCCCTGCCTCTCATATTGCTAGCTTGTGCTCTTGGCTAATTTCCCCTAAGTTATATAATTGAGAGTACATTTAGGTGTCCCTCCCGGGACCCCCAGAAAACAGGATAACACTGCCCTGAGTTCATATCCTGAAGCAAGTACTGATTGAAAAGGATTCCTTTTAACTGTGTGAAGCCGCCTGTAGATAAGTTTGTCCTCTCGTGTCCCAACTTGCAAACTTCTTCTGGCATTAGAGCTTAATGGAAGAGAGGATGGTTGTGGGGGAGAGAAGATGGTGTCAGAATGCATGCAAGCCCTAGATGTGCGGTAATGGCAATCAACAGTATGTGAGATCCAGTGCCAAGGATAATGAGAAATAATACATGGCTGAGACAGAAAAAGAAAGATAGGCATTCCCTTTTTATTTAAGAGGATTCAGTGGCAGCACTGACTAGGGCACTAGACTGTTTTAGTGCTATTCTTCCACTTTCAACATCCTATGGAATCCTGGGGATAGGAGGGCCTCAAAAGGTCCCCTCTTTCCTCAAAGGCCTCTCCCTAAACTGCAAATCCCAGAATTTCATAGGATGTTGAAAATGGAATAATAACACTACAACAGACCGTTACCCTGATTTCTGGGGTCTTGTGGCGGACACCTCAATGTGCTCCAAATAATGGGGAATGGGAATTAGCCAGAGCACAAGCTGTAGCAATGCAAGAGGCAGGACAACTTAGTGAGATCTTAAACCTAATGTTTACGGAGTCAGGCCAAGTCAAAAACCAAGCAAAATGAAATTATAATTGTTTTCTTTATTTAAAAGACAGTCACAGCACACTTACATACTCACTCACACAGACCTAAGAAAATAAAGGAAGGAAATTTGATAGGGGATTTTGAGAAGGATTTTGCAGGGGGAATACTACACCTGATCCTGTAGCCCGGGTAGCCAGAAGAAAGTCAGTTGGAGCGGAGATTCTCAGCACGTGGAAGCTGAGGGGAAGGCTCGGCGAACAGAGCAGCAGCAAGGCGGGATGGAAGCCAAGAGCGATCCAAAGAAGCGCTCAAAATCAGGGGTTCTTATAGGGAAAAATGTGCCTGTAGGGTAGTCCATTCCTGGGGAAAACAATGGGTTTCAGGTTGGAGACAAAGCCTCCAAAAGGTCAGTACTTAGAATGATTGGATTTTGATGGAGTTGTCAATAGCACAGACAGTGTGCAACTAGGGAGTGCTTGACAGCTGAGTAGTCAGAAGCGCTAATCTCGTCAAGCTGCCTGTTTGGGGCAGAGAATCTTTTGTATGCTTGGTGCATACTTAATTTAGATTTAAAGTGTACTTGCGTGGAGGTCTCCTGAAGCTGCATGCCGGAAAATTACTGGCCTGCCTGGATTTATCTTGTATTTTTCAGCCTGTTCAGCTGTGTCCGTGTGCGTGCTTGTCCGGGGGCCTCGCAAGCAGGTGGAGGGGACCAGTTTTGAATGGCCAATCTTTTGATATCAAATTATATTTAGTAGACCTCGGACTCGGCCTATAAATCACAGTAACAAGATTAGTGCAAAAATGGCCTACGAGGCAAGAGAACCTGGCAGCTCAGTCGCAGACAACAGAAACTGCTTTCAAAAAACAAAAGATGCAAGTTTGGGAGCTGAACCAGCGTGAAGGCAGCAACAAAACAATGGCTCTCCCAAAGCAATTTGCATAATTTCAGTGACAGACAGTAAGCAACCTTTTGTTAGTTTGTTTTATTTTGCTCTGTTTACCACTTTCATTAACAAGAACTTTGTAAGCTTTATTGGTACCTTAAACAAATTACTCATTCTGGTAATTGTGTTTTTTTTTTCCCCCTTGGAGAGGTGCTGCTAGAGAGGGATATTAAAGCCAATAAAAAACATTGCAGAAGATCATGCTCAGGGCAGAAATCCATCAAACCATCTAAGGAATTAAAGACTGATGGTTTATTAGAAACTATAGGTCTTATCTCTTCACTTGAGACACC
Organism: Iguana delicatissima; assembly: GCA_948472985.1. Lineage (NCBI taxonomy): Eukaryota > Metazoa > Chordata > Lepidosauria > Squamata > Iguanidae > Iguana > Iguana delicatissima. The sequence continues at coordinate 123,273 of CAOKZL010003101.1, forward strand.
TGACATTTTCCCCCCAAAACAAGAAAACAGGTAAGATAAGAAACCATCCTCAGGTTCTCTGTCTCCAAGTAAAACTCCAGATTCCTTAAAGGAACCTTTACCTGATTTTTTAAACTGACCAGGGTCTTCTTACAGCACAGACTGTTATAGCCATATTTGAGAGGTTGTAAACTGTTTATGACAAAGCTATTGGGCAAGTGATCAATAATCTCTTAGACACATTTACTCAAAGTCAAGAGGCTGTGTTATTGTGTGCCTTCAAGTCATTTCCAACTTATGTTGATCCTAATCACAGGGCTTTCTTGACATTATTTGTTCTGTAGCGGGAACACAGAGGCAAGGAGACCACGGAAGATAAAGGAAAGAGAGTTTATTAAAATAGCGGCCGGGCTTCTAGGCTGGAATCGCTTCCAAAGTGCCAAGAGAGCCCTAAGAGAAGTTCACAGGAGGGTTTTATACACTTCTGACACAAAGACATCCCCTCGCCCCCACCTGCTTACATTCTATACTTTACTTTCACCTCTTATCATATGTGTTCCGGCAGCAAAGACCCTGGTTCTCTTGTGCCTGGCAGAGACATCTGCTATCCTTCAGTGTTATCTATCCTTGCATACCATTCTCAGAGGGAAGCGGAGAGTAGCGTCCTTCAGCAGCATACATTCCTCAGAAGTTTACTTTAAGTGTGACTAAATATAAGTGACAGGCTCCTAAGCTAACCAAGAGAAAATCTACTAATAGCAATTAACAATCCCCTTCAGTTCAGAAGGGGGTTGCCACTGCCTTCTTCTGATGTTGAGAGAGTGTGAGTTGCCCACGGTCATCCACTAGGTTTCCATGACTGGGTGGGGATTCAAACCCAGGTCTCCGGAGACATAATCCAATGCTCAAACCATTATACCACATTGGTTCCGAGAGGCTGTGATTGAACTAAGTTTTCCACCACAGAGAAGATGTTACACTACTACAAACGCAGACAAATCTTCAGTCAAAAACAAACAATCTCCTCCAAAATATCAAGCACTCCTGGAGTGTCTCCAGTACTGCAAATCTCTAAAATGATGCTGGAAATAGCCCCAGAGGATAGAGGAGGATGGTTGTCTTATAAGGACATTAAGATTCTCAAACCAGTTATATAGTCAACCACAATGTATAAATCTAAAACCTGTAGAATGGCTTTCCTCAGTATCTGGACAAAAGAGGCTACTGTTTACTTTCGAAGCATCTACAATACCATGTATATCATTTAAATGAAGCCTTTTTTAAAAAAATTAAACTTCCTTATTAACCCAGTTTGAATTGTTCTGGACACAGCTCTTCAACCCTTGTTGCAGAGATGGAAAACATCACAGAAGGTTGACTATATCCCTGAAACAACTTCTGTTTGTGTCAGGATGGCCTCCATATAATAGGGGATTAAGGGTTAAGGGGTAGTTAGAATATGTTTGACTGCTATTAGTTTTCCTAAATGTGTTATAGCAATGCCAGTGCAGGTGTGCATTCCTCAGCATGCGGTTCTCAAAACATTCGTGAGAGAATAGATAGTTACCATAGTGAGAGACTATTTTTTATAGCAAGATTCTGTAGTCCAACTTAAGGACTCAAATAAACAACAACCAATATTAACTGGCAACTTGAACTTGGAAAGAGATCTTCTACAGCAATTATATCTTCAACAAATAGATTTGGGGTTCCAGTTCTGGTTGAGTTGATGGAGGATGCAATCTAGCAAGTGCTCACTAGATTGTGAACCCTGAAGCCTCGTGCCTGACCAGGGTGGGGGCAGGAGTATGTATGCTCCTCATTTCAAGCTTGTGGACTTTCTGATACATGGAGAGTCCGATGACTCTGAATCAGCTGAGATTAGGATCAGCAAGACGTCTGCTCATGACCAGAGTAGCTGCAGCAGATCCCAAGGCTGAGGAAATGATTGTATGCTTCAGTGGAGCTAGGAGGTGAGTACTTTCCATACCTCCATTAAATTAACACTTATCTGGACCTCTTATATGTAAGTACTTTCATTGTATTAATATTGTTGCTTATGGAAAACAAGAAGCCCTTGATTGTAAAACTGTTTCCCTAATGTTTAAGAGCCTTTCTGTCAGGAACCGAAATCACACAAACAAATGTAACAGTGCTAATACAGTATTTATTAGGAGTGTGATGCATTGTACAGGACTTCAGTGAGCGAACTGAAAGTAATTAGCAAAATCCAAACATTAAAAGCAAAAGATTCCCTTCCCACAACAAGAGACCTTGAAGGGCCAGCTTCGGCTGGTCGTTCTTATCAGTGCTGCATTCCTAGTTTTGTTTACCTAACGGTCTCTGGTTCCCATTCTTGGTTACAAGCAAGCAGCTAATTAACTACTACTACACGTCCCATACCGAAATATGGAAGGCTACCCGACATCCTGCCCATCCCGAGAAAAAAATGAATAAACAGAAGGCATAGTATGAATAAAAGGGAAAAGGGAAAGGTAGGGGGAACTGGAAAAGAAAGGGGAAAGTGGGGACACAACAAACAATTGAAAATGGTATTTGCAGTAGGTGGATTGTTGAGCTCCTGCAGTCAGGAACAGCAGCTCAAGTAGGATGATTAATTTGTGAAGAGGAATTCAAATGAGCTGGTCTCAGTAAGCTGCAATGAAAAACAGGGTGAACAAGTTTGTAAGTGTCAGGCAAAGAAAGTTCAACAGTGAATTATTAATGGCACGTTTGATTGGGAAAGGACCAAAGTATTTGGGAGAGAGTTTTTTGGAGGGGCCAGTGGAGGAAATGCCCTTTGGGAAAAATAAACAAGATCCCCAGGTTTGTATTAGGGGGGTTGTCGCTTTTGATAGCAAAGTGTTTGTGAGAAGCTTTTGAGGCTTTGAGGGGGTCCCCCACAGAGGCCCAAGTAGAAGAAATTTTTGTAATCCAAGAGTTAAGTGAAGCAGGCTGTGTGTTGGGGGGAAACTGGCAGGCAATGAAGGAAAAAGGGGTTTTGGGGTTTGGGACCTTTTTTAAAACAATTTCAAAAGGAAATTTTTTAGTAGAGGAATGCAAGGCAGAGTTGTAAGCAAATTCAGCAAAGGGGAGGAGATGTTTCCCCAAATTTTTTTGGCTGGAATTTATGAAACAGCGTAAAAAATTGTTCAAGGGTTTGATTTGTTTCAGTTTTACCATCAGTTTGTGGATGATAGGAGCTTTTTTGAGTTTTTTGGGGAAAAGCCAAGGGTTTTTAGGAGTGATATCTAGAATTTGGAAGTGAAGATAGGTTCTTTCAGAAATGACTGTAGAGGGAAGTTCATGTAGTCTCCCCGATGTTGGTGATGGAAAAGGTCGGCTAATTTTTCAGCGCTTGGGATTTTTTCAGGGGAATGAAGTGAGATTGTTTGGAAAAATGATCAGTGACTACCCAAATAGTGTGGAAACTGTGTTAAAATTGGTAGGCTAACAATAAAGCCCCATGAAAAAACATGAAAGGGGAGGATGGAACAGGAAGTGGTTGTAGTAGTCCAAGCGGTTTTAGAAGAAAAGGATTTACAGGTGTTACAAATTGAGCAGTTTTTTTATATAATCTTGTACTCATTTTGTAAGACCTGGCCAGTGGAAAAAGGTTTCTGGAAAGGGGTGCAGAGTTTTTTGAAATCTGAAGTGACCAGCAGGTTTGGAATCATGGTATCTTTGTAGAATTTCAAGACAACGGGGGGTGGTATGTATATTTTGGTCACAAGATTATATAAAAAAACTGTTCAGTTTGCAACACTTGCAAATCCTCTTCTTCTAAACCACTTGGACTACTACAACCTCTTCCTGTTCCATCCTCTCCTTGGGATCTAAGTTCATGGGACTTTATTGTTGGCCTACCAAACTCACGCGGTTTCCACACTATTTGGGTAGTCACTGGTCATTTTTCCAAACAATCTCACTTCACTCCCCTGAAGAAAATTTCAACCACTGAAAAATTAGCCGATCTCTTCATCACCAACATCTGGAGACCACATGGACTTCCCTCCACAATCATTTCTGACAGGGAATCTATCTTCACTTCCAAACTCTGGACATCACTCCCTAAAATCCCTTGGCATTTCCCAAAAACTCAGCAGCTCCTATTATCCACAAACATGGTCAAACTGAACGCACCAATCAAACCCCTGAACAATATTTACGCTGTTTCATAAATTCCAACCAGAATAATTGGGCACTTCTCCTCCCTTTTGCCGAATTTGCTTACAACTCTGCCTTACATTCCTCTACTAGAAAAACTCCTTTTGAAATTATTTCAGGTACCACCCCAAAGCCCTTTCCTTCATTACCTGACAAACTCCCCAACACACATCCTGCTTCACTTAACTCTTGGATTACAAAAATTTCTTCTACTTGGGACTCTGTACGAGACTCCCTCAAAGCCTCAAAAGCTTCCCACAAACACTTTGCTGACCAAAAGGGGCAACCCAACCCTGGTTACAAACCTGGGGGACCTTGTTTCCTTTCCTCCAAGAACATTCCACCACTGGCCCCTCCAAAAAACCTTCTCCCAAATACCTTGGTCCTATTTCCAACCAAATGTGCCATTAATAATGTCACCTTTGAACTTTCTTCCTGACTCTTACAAACTTGTTCACTCTGTTTTTCATTGCAGACTTACTGAAGCCAGCTCATTTGAGTTCCTCTTCGCAAATTAATCAACCTACTTGACCTGCTGTTCCTAACTCCCAGAGTTCTACAATTCACCTACAATGTCATTTTCCCTTGTTTGTTGTCCCCACTTTCTCCTTTCTTTTCCACTTCCCCCTACCTTTCCCTTTCCCTTATTCATGCTGTGCCTTCTGTGTATTCATTCTTTTTCTCGGGACAGGCAGGATGTCAGGTAGCCCTCCATATTTCAATTGTATGGGACATGTCTAGTAGTAGTTAATTAGCTGTTTGCTTGTAACCAAGAATGGGAACCAGAGACCGTTACAATAAACAACTGAGATGCAGCACTGATAAAAGTTACCACCGAAGGTGCCTTTAAGGTCTCTAGCTGTGGGAAGGGGTTGCTCTGGCTTCTAATGTTTGATTTTCTGTTAACTGCTTTCAGTTCGCTCACTGAAGTCCTCTGCAACACATACACTTCTCATAGAACACGTGTATTGGCACTGTACATTTGTGTGTGTGATTTCGGTTCCTGACACTTCTAGACAAGAAAAAAATATACTCCCAGAAGTTCCAGGTTTTGTTTCTGCACAAACTAATTTTATTTTTGAGGTCCACATGACATTTTATTCATCCCAAAATATTTCCCAGGAACTCCTAGTATTACCACAGATTTTTCATTCATTTTTACTTTACTTATTTTAAGAGGCAACTTTAGCTATCCCAGTGCAATGGATCTCTGCTTGGCTGTATTTATCCTAAATAGCTAAATTGGTTAACTGCATAAACCCGGCAGTGTTTACAACCTCATTAGCAGTCATGACAGAGATCTTCATCAACAAACTGATGTTCAGCTAGTCTAATATTGCTTTTCCACTTCCATGACTAGGAAGGAGAGGAGAAGGAGAAGGCATTGGAAATGGGTGAAAACCAGGAGGAAGACACAAAGCACGAAGGAGAGAGAATGTGGGAATGCAAAAATAAACAAAAGAATAGGAAATTCTAGTATTTGAACCCTTTTCCCTTGAGGGCAGGTGGTGGAGATGGGGGCAACAAGACTACAGGTTGTAAGCAAGTAGTACCACTTTGGTGAGCAAAGTGTTTGTGGGAAGCTTTTGAGGCTTTGAGGGAGTCTCGTACAGAGTCCCAAGTAGAAGAAATTTTTGTAATCCAAGAGTTAAGTGAAGCAGGATGTGTGTTGGGGGAGTTTGTCAGGTAATGAAGGAAAAGGCTTTAGGGTCCATGTGTCTGAAATAATTTCAAAGGAGTTTTTCTAGTAGAGGAATGTAAGGCAGAGTTGTAGCAAAAATCAGCAAAGGGAGAAGTACCAGATTGTTTCTGGTAGAATTATGAAACAGCGTAAACTGTCAGGGGTTTCAATTGGTACGTTCGGTTCCCAACCATATGTTTGTGGGAACATGGGGGAGTTTCTAACTTTTGGGAAATGCCAAGGATTTTTAGGAGTAATGCAAGTTTGGAAGTGAGGATACAGATTCCCTGTCAGAAATGATTGTAGGAGGAGTCATCTGCATATTATTTAAATGTTGGTGATGAAGATCGGCAGTTTTTCAGTGGTTGAAATTTTCTTAGGGAGTGATGATGTTTTGGAAAAATAGACCATGACTGCAATAATTTGGAAACTCACATAAGTTGGTAGGCCAACAATAAAGTCCCATAAACTTAGATGCCGGAGGGAGAGGATGAAGGGAAAAAGTAGCTAATAGTCCAATGGGTTTCCAGAAGGATTTGCAAGGTTTTCACTGAACATTTATATAATCTTACTTGTTTTGTAAGACCTGGCCAGTCGTTAATTTTCTGATGCGAATACAAGTTAGAAAATCCAAAGTGGCCGGCAGGTTTGGAATCATGCATATATTGCAGATTTGGAGCGACAGGGGGGTGGTACATCTGTTTGGTCCTGATGAAAGGTAATCGTAAACCATGCTGATCCTGATTTAAGCCAATCATCAGTTTGGTAAAGAATTTGAGGAATGTTGGAAAGCAGAAATAGAGTGGGGTAGGACAGATTTTATGTGCTTTTTGTTGGGCACAGGTAAGTTACTTGTAATCCAAAAGTCTGTCAAAGAAGTGGGAGGACTTCAGATGACACAGAAGTAGATGAGCAAGGCCGTAGTGGGGTAGTCTTAGAGAGCATCTCCTAAGTGTTGCTTACCAGGTTTAAAGACAATTTTGAATCTGAAGCGCTGGAAAGATTCAAGACCATATTTTTTAGGGATAAGTTTTTTGGCATTTTTAAGTGTTTCCAAGATTAGGATGGTGAGCCCAAGCTTGAAATGGAATGTTAAAGCCCTCAAGGAAGTGTCTCTATAAGGAGAGTGCAAAATAAAGGATGGCCATGTTTTCCCAAATAGGCTGTATGGTACAGAGAACTTTTTGGAAATAAATGCGCATGGTTTTAGATGGTTGTGCTGTGTAGCCCAGGAGAACAGCACATAGGAAAAGTTAGAGGCATCGGTTTTAAAAATATAGATTACTGGTAGAGTCAGGAAAGATGAGAAATTTTCTTTGAGAGTATCAAATGCTGTCTCGCATTTTTCAGTCCAACCGAATACAGTGTCCTCTGAGTTTGGTGGTCTGTTGTTTCCAAGGGGTCAGTGAAGGAAGGCCATGGTTGGATGACCCTATGAAGTTACAGTAGAAGCTGCAAAGCCAAGGGAGTTCCTACAGTGTTTTTCCTAGTTTTTGGGACTGGCCATTTAAGTATAATGTGGACTTTTTTGGCAGGGTCCTGTAGGTATTTTGGCAAATGTGATTGTCCAATAAATCAAAAGTCTGAGTGTACAACTCACATTTAGAGAGTTTAACAACAAGTTCATTGTCTATGAGTCCTTGTAGCACAGAGCATACAAGCTTGGTGTGTTGTTCTACAGTTTCTGAATAGATTAAAATGTCATCTAAGTAAACAACGGC